>CALSCE010010634.1:8203595-8224834 GCA_943593645.1 Bovichtus variegatus
CCTCTCACACACACACACACACACACACACACACACACACACACACACACTTAAGTTTTCAGACTATAAAGTGCTGCTCGCTACTCATCTGAGCACTCAAACCAAGCCTGCGGTCAGAATTATGGTCACTTGTGAATGAAATTAGAAAGGTGCTCTAAAGAGCTCCAATAAAGCACAGAGAAAGTGTGGACAGTCCATCTTCTCCGATAATAACACTAGCACCTTCTCTCCCTCAGGAGCAGCGAAGCTTAATCTACAAGCCTCTCTCTTGCTGTGTCTCCAATAATCACAGGCTCAGTATACCTCAATCTCTCTCCTCTCTTTCTCAATCTTTTTTCTCCTCCTTCTTTTTTGTAGCTCCCTCTGGATGTACAGTATGTGTGCCGGTTCAGGGCATATTGAAATTGTGTTATGTTTAACATGTGTCACTATGAAATGAAGTGATACCTTTAACAAATTAGACCAAGTGACAAGTGTGTTCTAATGCTGTTGAAGGTAGGCACACTCCCTCTGTTCTGTGCCATATAATAATATTAATAATAATAATAATTGTATTTGTGAAGTACTTTTTTAGACCCAAAACATAAAAGCACATTGCAGGTACAGGCACTGGTAGCCGACTGGAAAAGTATGTTTGAAGGTTGTGTTTTAAGAAGTTTCTCAAAACTAAGGAGACTGGGTGCATTTCAAAGCTCTTCAGGCACAGCATTCCAAAGTCGGGAGGCTGTGTCGCCTATAGCTTTCAGCGGGGTTGGTTTTTGAAATATTGTGAAGGTGGAAAAATTAGGTTTTAGGGATGTTATTGATATGTGATACAAATGAGAGCTGAAACATTTGCCTCAAACAGGCAGAGAGGGTCAGGGAGGAGTGAGTCATATCAGGCTTGGTTGAGTGTCATCTGCATAACAATAGAATCCCAGCCCATATTTCCTCTATTTATGTATCTGAAAAAGGCACCATGTAAATGCAAAATAAAGTGGGCCCAAAACAGAACCTTGTGGGGCTCCTTGTTTTACATGCTGAATATACGATTGACTGGCCCAATGATGACAAATTGAGAACAATCAGTCAGGTATTATTTAAAACACATCAGCTCAGTTCCTGAAATGCCCAGAAATGTTTCCATGCGGTCGAGTAAGATGGAATGACTGACAGTATCAAAGGCTAAATTTAAGTCCATGATGATCAAAATACTGATGGCTCCAGGGTCAGCTGACAACAGGAGGTCGTTGGTGATTCTAACAAGTGTTGTTTCAGCACTGTGACCAGTTCTGAAGCCCAACGCTGGCTAAATGGCTCTAACAAGGGGTGAGTGGAGAGGTAGTTATTAAGCTGCTCTGAAATTGTGCGGTCAAAAATTTTGGCCAGGGAGGGCAGATAAGAGATAAGTGTATAATTGGAGAGGTCGCCAAAATCACTGCGAGTTTTTTTGGGGAGTGGAGTAATGGCAGAAGTAAGAAGTAAGTGGGAACAGGATCAAGGGAATGGGGATTTAGTTATTGCTCTTTGGGCTTTAAAGCAAAGAAGTAGAAAATAAACCTGGTGTCACACATTTTGAAATGCAGTTAAATGCACAATATGTAATTTTCTACTGCTCGAGGTTTCTCAATCAAAACAATAACAAAAGAACTTGGTGGCGTTTTGAAGACTCCCGTGGGGTCATGGGAATTGTTGTTTTCACCACCATTGCCGTCAATGCAGTCAGCAGTTAAGATTCCTTCAGTGTTTATCGTGCAGGAGGTTTTTACCGGGAGCCGAATTATGAACAGAGTTCCCCTCCTCTCCAAAATAAACAAATATGGTGATTAAAACCAGTAAAACACTAAACTAAGCAGTTTCATAATAATCTATTTAATCCAATGTTTCCCCACCAATATACATGTGTAGAGGTATAGGATAACCTTTTTATTATCCTGCATACACACAGCATTTGATTCTAGTCACCGAAACTGTGAAATACACTAGTCGTAGCTCAGGTTGCATTTTTCTTACTAATGTTATCACCACAGGGAGTGTATCTATGGCAAATCATAGTAGTTACAGGCTCATTTGCTTCATTGCATCTCCTCAGCTTTGCATATAGTTTTTATTAATGTTATTGAGGTCAATTATGTATTATGTTTTCTCCAGTTTCATTTATTTTTCCCCCAAATTGATGGACTAGTATTGTTGTATTTTTATTCTTGTACTGAAATCTAATGTTGGAAAGAAGTTAATACTTGTGTGCTTCTTTTCATTTTTAAATCATGTCATGCCTCATGTACAATTGTATGCACTGTATGGAGAAGTCTGTGGTCTAGTTCAAACTGTAAATAGTTTGTAATATTGTTTTTTAACAATGAAGTTTGATGAGCAAAAAAAATGAAATGAGTTGACTGAGTGCTACAGTATGAGGACAAAAAGTAGCCATGACAGTTTGTTCAGCTCACTTAAACATTGGAGATCCTGTTACACAAGGATTAATCGACAGTACAATTCCTCTGCCTGGCTGGACATGGTGGAAGTAAATAAATCACTGCTGAGGCTGAACTTTAGCTGTATAGATTAATGTACCCTGGCAGAATCAGGTTAGGCTAAAGGATCCTTCATAACTCTCAGTAAAGAATATTGAGACAATTACACACAAACCTAGCTGGTTTGTAGTACATACAGTAGAGAGGCGTGAAACTGAATATGTTGCAGCTTTCAAAGAAAATGTCTACCTCATATGTTCAGATTGCAGCCAACTGAATACCCGTCCCTTCACCGCTCCCTTTACAAGCGTGTCGGAGAAAGGTAACGTAAAAATGCGAAAAAGCCCTTTTTCAAGCCAGTCTGGTTTATTTGTTCTGAACTACCGTAGAAACACGGCGGTGCAACTTGGCAGGCTCCGTGAAGAGGACCTGCTCCCTAAGTACATATGAAGGGCTCATTCTAAGGTAAGGAAAACACTACAATTCTCCGTTTCAGGTGAGTATACAATAGTGAAAACATAAGTTGTATCCCATTTCTGATAATAGATCCCCCTAAATCCTACACACTGGACCTTTAAGAAAAAGTTTGACAATTGGCGCTTATTCACTTTACTTGGCAAGAGTTACAGTAGCCTACTTAGCACACATACATGAGAATAGTATCCATCTTCATCTAACTCTTGGCAAGTAAGGGAGAAAAAATGTCCCACTATTTTTTTAAGGAAAGAGAAAAAGAGACAAGGTGGAGTAATGCCAAAGGGAAAGTGAGGGCAAAACCGACATGGTAATAGCAACGTTAAACATTCATGAAGCACCAGATAAAACACAAGTAAATTACCTCGTTACCTGGTTGCCCCTGTAATATGTTCAGGAGCTCCCACTGACTCAGTTGACCAAAGGCATTTAGAGCATCATATTTCTCACTTAGTCCTAAGGGCACATGGGAGGACAAGTGCTTGTTATATGGGACCATTTGTTATTGTTGGGAAATGGGAACCTCCTTTAGTGAATGAACCACACACACACACACACAGACCCACTGCATATGAACATGCTGACCCCATTTATCAAGGCCCTAATTATGGGCCAACCAGACTGCAATCAATAGTATTGACTGTGTCCTGTAGGAGCTGCAGGTTGCAGTGTCTCTGAGCTCTTCAATGTCTTTGTCTCCAAATAATCTATAGCTGAGGAGAAAGAAGGGACATGCATCTAACAACATGATAGAGGTCCAAAAGCAAATTGAATATACCCAGTAGACAAGCTGGGAAGTCTCTTGACCCTCCACAATCATTAAATACACTATATCTACACCAACAGAGGGAGAAATAAGGCGTCCATTGGCGTATATTCAATATACAAACGTTAACATCTCAGGAAACATTTAAGTGGTTCCTTGATTGACTGCACACTGAGCCAGATTGATTACTTGATGGTTCATAACAAGGTAGGACTGAGCAGTAAGTCTGGGGAGTTTCCTTTAATTATGCTGGTTCATTTTCCCTTTGAGTGCCAAAATACAAACAGCCGCTAACTCTCTATCGAGTCATTAAGCGAAGTTCCTGCACTAGTGTGTGTTTTTTTTTTTTTATAGAAGACGTTAAACACAAAGCACTTTAAAAAGGTGGTATAACCAGGAAATGTTAAGTTTAAAATACACCCTATTTACTAAAATAGTGTAAAAGCCAAATGTCACCCTAGATGGACAGTGAAATTCATCTTTGTGAAATGTTATTCTGGACTCTTGGTGACACAACTATTACTCACAGGGCTTACACTTGGTAAACTACTGTAGCTGCTCAAAGCTAATTACTAACACTCAAGCAAGCCAAGAGTGCTAGTCAGTAACGAGTAGTTCTCCGACCTCCCTACTTTTCTCTCTGTATGTTTTTGTATTCTCTCCGCTGGCATATTTTCCCTCAGGATTGTATACAGTGTTTTCATTCAACAAAGAGTTATTGAAGAAAGAAAGAAAAGCTCCCAGAGCTAACAAGCGTGCTAACAGTCCGTTAGCACACTTGTTAGCTTGGTTGCTAATGGAACAATACTTTTACACAGTTTATTAAAAAGATGGATTTGTACCATTTTTTAATTGTCTGCTAATCATTCATCGTTTGTAGAGCAGTTTATACTCTGACAAGTGGAGCGTTAGTTAATAATGGATGGTACAACAATAAGGTATGAGTCTCCATTTTGACCCGTTCTTCTTTCCCTCAAAAGCACTACATGGATTTACTCTCCCAGGATTAAAAATTCCATTGAAATTAATACATTTTGCCCCAAAGCCGTTTAATTGTTAATGTGAACAACCCCTTAATTCTGTAAATGTTGTGGCATAATAATTGTTACCCAACAAGGAACTACCCTGTAATTCCTTTGTCTATGAGTTTACAAAATGCTGTGATGTGGCACTGATGTTAGCGATTCATAATGACAGGACAACACACATGGCATTACGAAGGCAATGGGGAGCCAGAGAACTAGGATCCCATTAATAAAAAATAATTATTTGTTTGGTCTATTTGTTAATTCCACTGAAGCTTCATGCGACTATAGAGTAAGGGGGAGTAAGGGGCAGAGTTGAGCTGCACATGTGATTTCAAGAGAAGGATTCGTTCCCCGGCCCCTGCGGTCAACATGTCGAAGTGTACTTGGACAAGATACTGAACACCAAATTGCTCCCGATGGCATAGCCAACAGTGTGAGTGTGATTGTTTATTGCTCCTGGTGAGCAGGTGGCACCTTATATGGACGCCTCTGCTACCAGTGTATGAATGTGTGCGTGTTTGGGTGAATACTGACTTGTGTTGTAAATGCGCTTTGAGTTGTTGCAAAGACTTGAAAAGCGCCAATGCAGTCCATTCAATGACTAGTTCAGTAATAAATGGTGTGTGGATTAGCAGTGAGGTGCTATGGTTTTAACACAAATCCACAAAAAAGAAGAGTCTGCCTTGGTAGGCTTGAGGGTGGAGTTTATTAATACTCACAAAAATGACGAGATGTGCTAATTTCCAAACATGTAAACACAGATTACAGAGTAACACGTTCAGGCACTGCAGACTGTTAGGACTGTGTCAATGCTCAAATGACACTCCACATTAGGAATAATTTATTCAGCTCAGAAATATGTGTACATTACAGTCCAGTGCATATGACCAGGGATGGCTAGAGACTCACGCTGTGCCAGAAGCCATAATTAATGCACACAGACTGGACCAGCGTAGGGTCTCTCCTTGTTACCCCAAGGGAGGTAGCCTAGTTCTGCTGGGGACAGACAGAGAGACAGAGAGAGAGAGAGAGAGAGAGAGAGAGAGAGAGAGAGAGAGAGAGAATACACCAATGAAATTCAACATACACTTCTTTGAATACTGTTTTTTTGTTGGGAATTTAAACAGGTCATAATTCCATCTCTAATAACTATCTTATATTGCTTTGAAAACATCTCCATCAAAACTATAAACTTGAATAAGTTTGTAGCTTAATACAAGTCAATAGCACCTCCAATACCGGCTGAGAGAGAGAGAGAGAGAGAGAGAGACAAGATGAACTCCTAAAAAAATCTAACCCTGAAAATTAACTTATGGTTGGAAACGAAACAAAGGTAAATGTTAATCTGCGGAGAGCAACATAAAAAGGTACAGAGATTGAACAAAGAAGACAGATGGCAATACATCTATATATCATACCACCAAAGAAAAAGATCCCCAGCTCATTTAAACCTGAAAGACAGTAAGGAGCAAACCAACCTTTCCTCCTAGCCTGACACGAAACATGGAGGTGAGGTAAGAAAAGCAAAAAAAAGAGAAAAAGTGAAAAAAGACAAAGACACTTCATCTGCTACATTTAAAGAAGTGAAATTAATCTACTTTGAAAGACTTATTAGCCTAAAGCGACACAAAAATAGCTAGCTAGCTAACCTGGCAGTTGTAATCAGTTGGAAACCCCTCCTACTGACAAAGTCTGTTACCACGGAGATGGAACCAAACCATACAGATACAACAGAGAGGTAGAAAATACTCAAAGAATCAACGCTCCTGTCCAATGCTGAACAACTGTTTGCTGACTACATCTTCTGTAACAACAAAAAGAACATGACACCCAGAGACTCCACCCTGTCACAGACTCCCTCCTTGCTGCACAACCCCTATAAATTCACACAGAGCGCCACCCTGACAGACCAGCCGAGCCAGACGCCCAGGTGGTCCTACTCATGGAGTCCAACGTAAAATACATGGACACCAAACGTCTCTTCCCTGGCCTCAACACCACAGCAAAACGCAGCCAAAACACAGGCCAGGCCATGGAGCTACTGAGACAGGACACATTGGGGAGCCCCCAGCATATCGTAGTGCATACAGGCACAAATGACCTCCCCACCCTACACTGGGCACAGCTGAGGCCATGACCAAAGTGTCTGAGAGTGCCTCCAGGGAGTTCCCTGACAGCAGGGTGATTATTTCTCTCCTTCTCCCCAGGACAGGGATGAAAACCTTTGCTTAAACATTGAAAAGTCTTACCCTTGGTCGCAAACCCAACAGCCTCCTCCACTCAACTGCTGCCTCCGGGAATTACAGACCCAGATACTAACAAGGAAGTCGGAGGAACTATACGTCCCACCCCACTCAATTGTAGTGGAAACGCTAATGCCCGACAAGAACATAACAGCTTCTTGTTTTGTTCCTACCTTTTCTCATCTCCAGTTGGTTCTAAGATAGCTTATGAAGGGTATAAAATAATAACAATGAGGCTCTGAGTCTGAGCCAAGATGGCAAACTCTTTATTGCTGCCATATTACTGCCTCACTTCTTACGTTTCACAATAAAAGACATAAAAACTACATCACTGCTTAACAGAGGGTTCAGTTAAATTCACTCAGAGCAGTTAGCCAAGAGGCAACTCAACAAAATAGCTTACACTGGCATTGTCCATGTCAGAAAATGTCAAATAGACCATAGTGATAAATTATGAGTGCATCAAACATCTTGAGTGATTTCTATTTCTTCTTCTTTTAATTTCCGGCAGACTAGGGACAGGAAGTGCACTGCCGTCTCAGTTAAAAAACAACAATGCATTTGGTCTTTGCAAACAGGAGTGATGTGTCTATTAAGTGAGATCCGATCACAAGTGGTCACTTAAGACGCATGTGGAGACGCATTCTAATGTCGGGTGTAAACCTAGAGACCTGGGGCCGTACACATGCCGCATTTTTTTGCACGCTCAAATCCATTGTTATCAAGGAAGGCGCACCTACACTATATACTTCCTCTATATACATTTTATGAGCTCTGCTGCTAAAATGTCACACGTTCAATAATGTTGCTGAAAACGTGTTTTCGAGCATCGGTTTCAAGTGCTGGTGTCCGGCACACACACACACACACACACGCACACGCAGACCAGACCAGACCAGACCAGACCAGAGACAGCGTTTTCTAGGGAAAACACTGCTGTCCCACGGACAATATCTTAATACACACAAAAAAAAACAATGGCTGGAAGAAGATCAGATGGTTATCTGGTTATGGTCACTTAGCAACGTGCCTCAGTGCCCTTGAAAGTTGGCACGAGTAGGCAGTCGTACCGCGTCCCCCAGGCGGTGAAAGACCCTTATAGCTGCCTACTTGTGATCGGATCACAAAAGACGCATGTTAGGTATAAACAGGGTCATAGGTACATACACAAACAGAAACACACACAGACACAGACAGACACACACACACACACACACACACACACTAATTGTGGTGTAAATCAGTTGCACCAGATAAGTCTGGCGTCTGTAATATTTTGTTCATATTTTGGTTGAATTAATACATTTTTCTCACAAATTAAATCTTTCAGAAATAAACTTTTGGAATATTTAGGGTTTAAACTCTCGTACATTTGGTTTTAAGACCACAGACCCGGATTATTTAAATAACAAATGATATTGATACCTTAAATCTGTTAGAAACAACGTGTCTATGTGATAAAGTCCAGTAGTTTGCAGAGCAGATTGCAGTCTGTGTTGGATAAATGGGTGATTAATAAGGGATTACATTTAAAAAGTGGAGTTTCTAACCCATTTACACTGACCTTACTTCTCGGAGAAGCTCTGGAAGGTGTTAAAACAATATTTGTGCAACAAGATAAGTGTGTGTGTGTGTGTGTGTGTGTGTGAGTGTGTTGAGAGTTGGGAGCGTTATCTCACAATAGTTGCCGATGCAATAACAGGTCAGAGCTGGTTGTGTGCTGACCCAGCTAAGGATCGTTTTCCTGATTTGAACTTGATTACATGATGAGGAGCAGAGCTGTGTTGCCGGTGTCAAAATCAAAGTCTCTCCCAAAAATCGGAGTAGTGGCCACACTCCAGACACCAGGGGTATGTTCCTGAAACACTCTGTTGCTCTGTTTCTAGTCATTTGATACAATTTTCATGGGTTTCTTAGCAAAAGGCAAGTGACATAAACTCAACTCTATACAAATGATAAGATATGAATAAAGTTTGATTCATACGTAAATGTATTGAAAACAGTATCTTTGACTTTTGTGTTATAAAGATTGAGTGTGTCGTGACATTGGTTGGAAAAGTGATGTAGAAGTAGGACAGCAACCACCTAATAGTAACTAGTAGGACTAGCTTCTATCAGTCTTGGAGCCGCAAAGCAGAAACTTATTAATATAGTTTACCTCTAGTTCTGTAACTGTATAATCAAACCTGTGATGCACTCTTATATTTCTATGAGGAATAGAAGAGAAAGGACCGACCAAAATCACTTAAACCTCAGTTCAGGCCAACAGAGAAAGAAATGCACATGAAATTGGCATATTTTAGATTGTGTGCACCAAATGTACATTTTAGTTGTTATAATATTAGGGAATAAGCAACGATTAAGTCACTATGATTGAAAGGAAAAATCTACAGTCTGCACTGAGGCCCGAATTCTTTTCACAAGGAGGAATGAAGCTTCTTTCATTTCAAGCAGTTCAACAAAATAAAACACAAGAAACATTGAATAAATCAGCAGTCAAGAGTGCTGGCCTCATTCTTTAAGTAAATAGTTTACAGCCTCAGAAATTAGCTGAACCTTGTGTCCTTTGCCTTGACTCAGTTGAGCATTTTTTCTTTCAAGAGGTAAGGAGAAAGAAAATAAGGAAGGGAGGAAAAAATGTAAAAAAGGATGGGAAGAATAAAGGAAGGAAGGAAGGAAAATAAGGATGGAAGGAAAGGAAGAACAAAGGAAGAAATTAGCAAAGGAAAGAAAGGAAGGAAGTCATGAAGAAAGGAAGGAAGGGAGTAAGGAAGTAAGAAAGGGAGGAATCATCTGTGTTATAATATCACAGAAAAGCAACTAATTTCCTGATTTTCAATTTCAATTAAATGTTCTTCCTTTAAAGCTTTTAATAAAACAAAGTGAGATATTTGTCTGTTAATGTGAACGTTGCTATATATTTTTCAGAGGTGCTGATTAAATACTCTTCCTTCCTTTGGTCCTCCTTTCCTTACGTTCAGGAGTACATTTTGTAATAAAAGGATTAGATTAGATAGAAAGGATTAGTCTTTTCTAAGGCTCAATAGCAGCTGCATAAGAAAACAGGCAACGCCTGAGCGGCTAACAGTGCTAACAGTGGTAACAGTGCTGATAGAGCTGATAGAGCTGACAGAGCTAACAGTGCTAACAGTGCTGACAGAGCTAACAGTGCTAACAGTGCTGACAGAGCTAACAGTGCTAACAGAGCTAACAGTGCTAACAGTGCTGACAGAGCTAACAGTGCTAACAGTGCTGACAGAGCTAGCAGTGTTAACCTGGGGGGACAACAACGCCATCAGTTGGGTTCTTAGACATTACTCCACTATATCTTTATACAGCAAATAGCTGCTTGCTGCTATATTAATGCTCTGAATGTCAAATTGAGAACCTTTAATATTTTCCAGTCTTTTTTTAAGACAAATAAAAATAATTTAATATTTTAGTGGGAAATATGTTTTCTAGAGTACATTATACATGTGGGATTCCATGCTTTTCCTCCTAACTCTTAACACCAGTCAGCATTTCTTCTTAATTAGATTTCCTTTTATTTCCATGTTTTTTCAGTTTTTCAGCTATATAAAAAAGTTACAATGTAACTGTCTCCGTTTCAGAAAATGTTGTTATGCGTTATATATTGAGGGTGAAATCTTACACATAGCACTCGGAAACTATAAATTATTAACATGGAATATTGCTTGTTTGATGTATTGTCATTCCATAAACTGATTATATGGGTTCATGCTCATAGGCATAAGTATACTGTCCATTGACAATGTTTGCTCATAAACCCGAAAAAGAAGATTTTTCTATTTCCAAACTAAAACACAGCAGACTGTAATCCTTACTCTATAAAACTGGCTAACCATGAGGAATTCCCTTGCAGGAGGATCTAACTTTCTTATTGAGTTACTCAGTGTACCAACGCTGTAGATTTATCCCAGTGAATAATGTAACATAGACAGTGTCGCTGTATCTCTGTCAAACCAACCCCAGTCTCATGTCAGTGTAGATCTGGGTCACTACCCCCAAGTGTTTCCTACTGCTTTCATTAAACATTAAATGTGTCTAAGTATATTTATATGTTTCTGCCTCTTGAAACCACAGATGAGTTCCACATAGAGGGGAAATTAGATACTAGTCAATTGATATATTTCCTTCCACCTGCTGTTATAACAAGGTTTTACAGGGGGTTTGCTTCTTTTTGATTGTTTGCGGAGATTCTGGCCAGACTGTATAAAGGGTGTGGGATTTAGGGTGGTATGGATACTACTGGTCTAACAGACTTACAAATGTATCCAACGTCAAACATGCTGCTCACTATAAACAACCTACTGTGCTCAGATGGAATGTAAGAAACTAAGAAATGTGGCAGCAGTGGTGTAAAGGAGGAGAAGAAGAGAAAGTCAGTGATAGAATTTAAGCAAATGGATAAAAGTTGGTATCTCACCGAGGTCACATATTGTATGTCCCGGCACAGTTTTGTCTCCCTGGGAAAGTCGGCAAGATCCAGGAAGTTGTCCACCACCACTTGGCCAATCAAGTCGTGGCGAGAGAACCTGTCAAAGTCGTAGACGCTGAAGTGCAGCTTACGGCTCGACAGCTCGCCGTACGCCACAGGAAAGAGAAACACCTCATCGAACACTGGGTTGAGTGTCTTGCGGTGCACCTTGGTCTGGTGCTTGGTTTTGCGATCAGGCAGCAGGTAGATCTTGACGTAAGGATCGGATGTCCCTGAGAAGTCCTTGGCGGGAAGGTCCTGGGCCTTGTGGATCTTCACAATCAGCTGCTCCAGGTCAAAGTCAAACTTCAGGACAAAGAGAAGACGCCCGCAGCTGTCAGTGCGACGACCATCTTCTGCGTCCAACGAACGCTGCTTGTAGAGTTCTGGTTTGATTCGACCCAAACCAGACAGTGACTCTTGCCGCTGGAACTGAGCAGGGTTGAAATCTGGATTGGACAAGTTCATCTGACGACGGATGGAGTTGTGCCTGTAACAAAGTGTAACATTTGACGTATAAGAACATTCAAACGATTTGGACTGACTATATTCTTTGTTGAGTCTTTGTAGCTGTGAGGCAACTGCTGAATCCACTGTATTCCCTTAAGCCTGATGTTTTATATGCTGTCAACTTTATAAAAAGGTATCTCTGAACCCAGAGGTCTACGTGTCTGTGACTGTGTAACTGTTTGTGTCCATCTGTGTTTATCCTATCAACACCAAAAGTTGGGCGGTAGCTTTGTGGATCAATGTGTACCAACCGTACAGACGAGGTAGGCTCAGTAATCTGTCTCTGGACCCTGTCCCTGGCCAGAGTGTGGAACTGGTTTTTCTCCAGCTTGGCCTGGGTCTCCAATGGTATGTCAGGCGACGTGTGGCTTATCTTGAGGCCTGACTCCGGGACAGCCACAGTCAAGGGGGGTCCTGAAGGCTCTTTCACACAGCCATCCTCGCTGTACTCCCTTTCCTCCCCATCCACCTGTACAGCAGACATCCGTGTTTACAACTATTATAGAAATGTTACCTTGGGATGGGGAAATTGGGTTGGGTGCCTTGAAAAAAATGTTTATTTCAATTTTAACAAGTAAACTTAACATGCCCAATGGTCATTAACTCCCCATTTTTCATTACAATAATAATATATCATCTTGACTTGCTTTTCTCCATAATGCTATAAGGCGGCCATCACCAAAAGGCAGACCGTAGTCCGCACTCGTACCGGTTGACAGTTCTACCCAGACCCATGACCATTTTCTGATAAATTGAGAATAAATAACAATCTTCACAGAGCCTTGTCAATCAAATCGATTGTTTGCCATTTGTAGACAGTTTGCTAGAGAGAACAACACTGTAAGAGGAATGTGAGAGAGATGACAGCTTGGAGCGTGAAGTGCCTGACCTTGTAACTTTCTGGCTACAGACTGTGCCTGAGACTGTTCTCCCTGTTCTAACCAAAGTAGAACTACACACCTTGACTATGTTTGGATCGACTTTCAGCTATGAACATAAATAATAGCGAGTACCGATCCAGGCTCACCAGTTAGCACATGTGCATGAGAATGGCACTAACTACATTTAAGCCAAGCCTTAAACTAGGCCAATTTCACGAAAAAAGTATTAATAATTTTTTTTTTAAAGTGAGAAAAGTGATTGCTCAAAGCTCAGTTTGCACTTTTTTAAAATTTTATTCACAAGATTCTATCTTGTTTTCTTTTACTTGAAATTGAAAGTCCTTTGTATTAATACATGTTATTTATGGTAAAGATAGGTTTTTGTTTCACATACAAGTACCATACATGCTCAATGTGTCAGAATGGTAAAAGTATCCTACTTTGTATGTTAGTATGTTGTTGATTGTATTTGATAGACATCATGAGGGAAGAAATTTCATTAACTGGACCTCTTTAAATTTTAATTAAATATCACTGCTATAAAGGCTTTTGCTTCTGTGATAGTAGTGCATATATAAAGTGGCAACAGCCTGCCATCTTGCAATTGATGGCTCCTAGAGGACTGGCCATCTGCTGTACTGAACCAGTGGAGCTGGAAATGGCTAACATCGTGATAATGGCTCAATGCAGGTGTGTCCTATTGACGCGAATGTACTATGGCTACATGTAAACAGGAAGAGGTTAAATAAAGCTGAAGCTTAAAGTAACGCAATATGTGCGCTTCGTGTTGATAACACAAATATTAGACCTAATAATGCTTTCTTTTTTGAAGTGAAGTGGAATAGTGTCTTCAATAGTGTCATCTATTGTTATTTTATTTTATTCTAATTTTTTTTATTGTTATTTTTAGTTCTGTATTACTGTGTGCATTTGCCCTTTATTTAATTATCCACTTAATTTTAGTGTTCACATGCATTCTTTTTACCTTTCTGCTGTAAATTTCCCCGCTGTGGGACTAATAAAGGATTTCTGATTCTGATTTCTGATTCTAAAACGATTAGCTACAGTTATGTGTCTCGCAGGGACTGGGACAGGGACAGGGACAGGGACCGCCTCCTTTGTGTCGGCTCTTGATTGACTACTCAGCCAATCCCTCATGAATTCAATCGCTTTATTGTTTTTTGGGCGCTGTCTTCTGCTGCCTTTCTATATCCATTAACTTGTACAAGATGGAGGTGGGATCAGGAGGAAGCTGGTGTTGAAATATAAAAAAAATAAATAAAAAATCATCGCAAGAGTATAACTGTAATCATCTACGCCCCATTTACATTAAGAAAATACACATAGAGTCATATAGCAAACTAAATGTTGCTCACTGTACCTACACTTTTGAATGTGAGCCTATCCTACTTACCTCTGCGAGGACGGGCTGTTGGTCTCCTCCCAGGAAGTGCGCCCCCTTGAGGACATCTGGGAGGAAGCGGCCACTCAGTGGCAGCCAGCATAACTTCCATGAGACGAAGAGGGAGACGCTGAAGAGAGCCAAACCACAGGTGGTCACCAGCAGGGACAACAGGCTCACCGATACATCTAGATGGAAGAGAGTAGGGGGGAATTCAGTAAACAGTGAACACAGCTTTGCCAGTGAAAAGCGCTGGCACCGGCAAACCTGCCTCCCCGAGGGCAGACTGTGTTTATTCAGAATGCTAAATGAGAAGGAAAAAGTATTTCATGTTCTCCCTGCAGGCAAAAATTGTACAAAAAACTCAAGTATATTTCATTTGAGTCATTTGATGCATGTGTTGAACACCCAGTATGTTGTGTACATGATATAAACTGCATATGATCAAATCCAAACCATAAAAACCTGAATAAATTCTTTACATGTGGGGACTTTTAAATTCACTGTGCTTTCACCGTCTCATCGTGTCTGCTTTCCCATCGCTCTTCCTGCACCCAGCAGTTGCGCTAACTCTAAAACTTATTTTTCACACACAAGATGGATCGCTCCCATTGTGTTGTACATGTTTGAATGGTTTCTCATGATCTAATGTTAGAACGTAAAATGTGGTAACAAAGGACTGAAAGGTCCTCCATAGCCCTTTTGTTTCACTCTGTCCATTCAGCCGTGGTTGCCACTGTAGAGGCGGTTAGGATTTTTCACTTTGATTAAAAATATGTTCATTTAAAATGCGTTTTGACAATCTTTCTAGCTAGCTAGCTATGTAAGAAGATGACATCCCCATTCTCAATCCCAAAGAGAAAAAGAGTTACGGGAGATGACTGTGCTTCTGTATCTTTCTCCACCACCGCTTTCTTCTTCAGTTCTCGTTTTCTTTGTTGCAAGTCGTTCTGAATCAAACTCAACCGAGAGAAAGAATGTCGGAAGTTTTTTTTAAGCCGCTGGACTGAGAGTCCTTGTTTGGTACGATGCCCTGAAGACTCTATGATACACTGACAAATTCAGTGATAGTCTGAGAATCGTCCGAGGTGAAATTGTGTCATGGTGTCTCTGTGTCTCAATAGCTGTTAGATGTCATATTTCTGTCGCATTGCAAATTTGTGATTTCCTTTATTGTGTGTCTTTCCTGCTAAAAGGGCTGAGAGCGTCTGTTAATGGGACAGGGGAGAGTGCTCAGGCTCAGCTTGAGATATGTGTATGAGCTCATTTATGGATGCAATTTGAGTCATGAGTTCAAAAGGAAATCATTTTCCAGTCTTTGTTATGAAATTGCATAGGGCCCAGATTCACTTAGAAACTAAATGGAGCAAACTATGCATACATATTTTAACATCAGTCTTTTTCTAAAACTGTGTATTGCTTCCATCTCTGAGTTTTGTTTTCTCAACAACTGGACTCATTTACAGATGCATGACGTATCTCTGTGCTGAAAGAGCATTTTAGATCCAAATCAGAAATACTTCATTGATCCTATCAAATTGGATTTTGTGACAGTTGCTTCATTTTACAATGAATAAATAAATAAATAAAATACAAATCTAAAATAAACATATGTGGAGGACTGCAGCACAGTAAAAAACAATTTAAAGAAATTTAACACACACACACACACACTCACAATGCATTCCGCACTCAAAAGCCAATACTGACAAAAAGAAAACTATTTTTTCATTTATTAAAAATGTAGAGCCTTTGTTGTAAAAAAATGCAAATTCAAGCTATTTTAGGGATTTGATTCCTTTCTGAAGCCATGATACCAGCAGAAGGGCGGCAGCAGCTCAGTCAGTAGGGACTTGGCTTGACCAGAAAATTGCTGGTTCAAGTCCCCGAACGGAACAAGTATGGAGTGTGGACCGGCACTTTGGGAGGTACCATTTCACCTCCTGGGCACTGCCGAGGTGTCCTTGAGCAAGGCACTGGACCCCCACACTGCTCCCCGGGCGCTGATACAATAGCTGCTCCTATTTCTAGGCTTGGTTAAATGCAGAGTCTAAATGTCACTGTGTGTGCTGTGCTGTGTACATGTGTGTGACCATTAAAATGTCCATTACTGCAGCTGCTGGCTCATCATTCACGCTACACAACCAATGTAAAGGTATGCCACAGACATGCCACCGACATCCAGTCAAGGTATAGAGCATGTAATTAACGTGCAAAAAGATGTGGAGATTATAGTGCCGATTGGTACCCATAGCAACAATTATCATTATCTCTTCTATCTCCATTTAATTGATGCTTACATTTATGTTGCACTTCTAGCCACAATGATGTCATGGCACAGCTTCCATTAGCTGTCAAAAGCAAAACACCTGCTGAGACATCACTGATTAGGGTGCAGCTAACATGACTGAACATGTCAGCCCACAGACAGCTGTGCAGCAACAGTCCTGCTCTGTCAATTAGTGTTCATTTACCCTCTCATTTTTCTGCAGAAAAGCCTGTCCTACACCTGAACATATAACAATCTAGCGATCTGTTGTTTGGCTCTGTTTACAAGTATCAAAGCTCAAGCTCAAAATGACATGGATGGTGAATGTGTTTATTTACATATAACAGCTGACACAGAACAACCTTAGCATACATTTGGAATTGTATGTCTGTCCACCTAATAAATGTAATTCCCAATAGTCACCCTCTTTGTAGCTCTGTTTTGGTCTCCACCAACTTCAGAGAAAGATAACCGGCTGCTAAATGCTCCACTATGTCCACCAGCCAGTTGCTTACTTGGCCTGTCTACAGCCTGACAGTCGGTTTATAACAGCTTTCTTTGGCTGAAAAGTTGTTCATTTAGAGCTAAGTTTCTAGGCCAAAAACAAAACAATGAGCTAAAAGACGCTAAAACGCTCCAGACAGCTGAGGGGAACTGTAGAGTCAGGTGATAAGTCACTGTAATCGTCCTCACTTCTTTAATTCCTTAATAATTGTATTGTAGGTGGGAGTGGTCTGCATACTAAATGAGGTTATTTAAAATAGTTGATCATTCAGGGGTGCTCATATGCAATCTAAGATTAAAATGTGTACACATACAGCACACTTGATTTTACTTCACTTGATTTTTCATGTCATTAATTATATACACCACATACGTTCTTAGAGTTTTGTTTTATTTTTTTGATAACAAATAAATACATTTTGTTGTATTTCAATAGCAAAATAAAATGGGCAAAAACCTAAAAGGGTCCGATAATGTTTGCAAAGCACTGTGTTATTAGAGCACAAGATTTGTGATTGTGAAATGAGCCGGCCCTCTTGTGTGCAGCTGAGCACTGGGCTGGGATGAATTGAAAGCAGTGGCGAGATGATATAGTGTGTGTGTGTGTGTGTGTGTGTGTGTGTGTGTGTGTGTGTGTGTGTGTGTGTGTGTGTGTGTGTGTGTGTGTGTGTGTGTGTGTGTGTGTGTGTGTGTGTGTGTGTGTGTGGGCCCCCCCCCCACACACACACAGTGCAGGCCCTGTGTTCTCAGCTGACACAGATAGAGGGCGGGCAGCCTGTTCCGCCCTGCTCTGGCTTCGATGCGGCAAATAGTTCATGCATTTGTTTCATGAAATGTATAGAAATATTTCACAATCGTGTATCTAAATGAAGTTACAGCTCATATTTGTAATTTCTCTGCCTGTACACCTTTTTTTTTTTTTCTGTTCAAGGCTAACCACTTTCCATTCAAACCACCGTCCTTTCTAAATATTTGAGTCAAACAAAAAAAAAATGCAATATTGAAAACACTTTTGCTTCTTATTTCATAATTCGGGCTTTTAAAATGAGTAAAACAGCCTGTGGCTTCATACCATTACCTTTATAACAGCCTTTTCTAAAACCTCAGGGTGTCTCTGCTTTTCAAGTCCCCTTCCAGGGTGCAATCAAGGCACCAAGGCCATTACCCCGTACAGCTGGTGGCAGTTAATTGGATTCAGGAGCTCCAATAATCAATAAGCTAAAGGAAGTCGACAATTATAATTAAAAAAGGTTAGAGAGGTTTTGATTAGTGTAGCTGTGTATGGTGGGGTTGCTTAAGTTTATGTGAATATGCATGAAGGACTTACTGGTGCAAGTATAAAGTGTCTTATACTTACTGAGGTATTAGAGGTGGCTTATGTCAAAGTCTAAGTAGTCAATAAGGCAGTAAAATCACTGGCTGAGTTTTCATTTGGTACCGTTGGCCCACTGTAACCATAATTTAACAAGCACTCTTGCCTTGTACATATATGCAAATACATTCATCAAATATGTAGTTGTCATGCTTTGAAGACCTATTTTAATGCAATGACTGTTTCTCTTGTACTTTTGAAACAGTGAAATAATGAATGAACTAAATTGACTGTTAGCTAAACCCCTCCCCTGTTGAAGCAATTATACGAATTAGAAGAAATGGATTAAACGGGGAGTTTGTCTGCTCTAACGTATCCGGCAAACTTAAGCATGTCCAGCTAGCGGGTAGTACCACAACCCATAGTTACTGTACTTCCAAGGTCAAGGAGCATTTCATACGACATTATTTTTGTGAGTTAGTCCTCGTCCTCGAAGCCTTTTCTTTCGTAACGTTACACTTTTCAAAACTTACATTCGTTTCCAATACAAACAATAACTCTATAACTAATCTCTTTCTTGCTTGTCCAAGTATGTGAACTAGGTAGCCAGGGTTGATCAAAAGAAATCTCAGTCTGGCTTAACATGTTTCCTTATCATAACAATAAAACTAGGAATTACTAGCCCTACACTGCAATGCTGCTCCTTCCATGTCTTCTACTAGGAACATTAACTGGTGAGGATGCTGACTTTTTGCCTGGGACTTACAACTTTAACCTCAGAAAAGCACTTCATCCCAGCACGAGGGTTTTATGACAACAATATCTTGACAACAAAATAACGCTCAAACCAAGCAAGGAGGATGTGTGTGCATGGCACGATCCATCGGAGACAACAATGCCGTGAAAATCATCGTCTAGTCCAAGAGCGGCTGTTAGATGAAGTACCGTTCCATGCCCATTCATGCATTCACGTGCAGTGGTTAGCACTTTGTAGTTTTTTTTCTGATGGCACAGTGGCGGAAGTGGCTTGGTATTTCATGCGGTAACGTGTTATGTGACATAGTAAATGTAATAATATCAGTGAAATCCCACAGTAACGTGTTATACTACCACCACCAGGAAGCACATCGGTGGAAGAGATCAGAGTTAGATTTTCATCCAACAATGCAAATGGATTTTTCCTGATAGAAGCCTTGGCAGAGGCGTTCTTCTGCCTCTGAATTGAATCAAGCTTAGAACCCCAAATTGAACAGACACACAGATGGCTGCTTTTATTGATTTGGACTAAATCTCCCTTTGATGAGGTGTGTAAATCAACAACACGCTCTAGGGTGGCTGATTATCCAGCTATGCTGTAGAAAGGATTATTTTTTATTGAACCTCAGAATAGGTAGCAAATGAAACAGAAAGACCCCCGACAGCGCTAACTATGAAAGTTAAATGTTCCTGCCAGCTATGCATGCTCAATTTAGCATGTGTGTTATTGTGACAGGTACTCGCACTGGAATAAATTCAATAACCTTTGAGGGTGTGTGTGTAGCTGAAAAAAATGCCTTCTCACACGGTTCAATCAAAATGCACAGACACCATACATGTTCCGCTGGAGCTAAGTTACAGAGCAGCTTTTGTCTATTGAGAATAAACATCCATTAATCAGTTTAGGAATCACGTTCAAATAATAATAATAATAATAATAATAATAATAATAATAAAATAATATTTATAACTTCAGATCTTGTTGCATAACTATCAAATTTAGACTGCTAATTCAGCATGCTAAGTGCTCTCTTTCTCCCTCCTTGTCTCTGTCACATCTATAATGGTGATCATCCTGTTTTGCTGCAAGCTGACAGATGCCACACTACTGCTCTTACTCCAGCCAGCTCTGTGGAAAACCCACTTCAGAGTATAAACAGCGGGAGAAATAAATTCCTCTGCCAGAATGGAGGATGAGGTGATCCAGGCTCACCTGAGGGTGGAGGCTTACTGGTGGCTTGCTGATAGCAAAGGACCACAGCAAACCTGATGCCCAGAAGCCAGTTGATCTAAAAAGAAGAGCTTCTTATTGAACTCAAGACTAACAAGAAAGACCTCACAATCGTATCTCTAGAGCAGAGCAGTGAAGCACTGAGAGTTATCAAAGAACCTAAAAGTCCAGAAGACCAGAGGGAACATTTGATAAGGACAAACAGGTCTATAATGGAAATTGAGGCCATGCAGATTCACCTGAGGGCCTAAGGCTATAAGATAGCTGGCTTGATTTCCAGAGACCGGAGGAGTCAAAGGACATTTTGACACCAAAAAAAAAAAGAATGGCGGATTCCTGAATTGATGAGGACAGATTGTGATGCAGGCTCACCTCAGACAGGGAGCCTATAAAGTGACGGAGGTGATAGTCTGAGTCAAGGAACAACCTGAACAACTAACCCACCAAGAACGGGCAATACAAATAATTATAGCCGATGAGGTTTTTCAATCTCCATTATACAATAATGGAAAATCATGTAATATTGTAAGAATAGATTGAAATAAAATGTAATATATTATATACATATTTAAAATCCTAAATGGTCTGGCCTAGCCAGGATGTTGCCTTCTGAATCATCGCTCATCTCTGATTCGTCCAGCAGCTCAAATAGTTGACTAGATAGACTGTTTACCTCAGTTGGAAAATCGCAAAACAAATTTTTTTTAAAACTAGGGTTCGGCTCAGGTCAGACACCTCGTGAAGAGATTGTGTGAAGAAAAGTAAAAAAAACAGTATTAATTGCAGCATTAATCGGTCTAACGAGACACGAACTGCAGTCTACAGCGTGAAAGTAGAACTCTTACCTTCCACCTTGCTACATACACAGTATATATATATATATATATATATATATATATATATATATATATA
>CALSCE010010634.1:8224844-8263740 GCA_943593645.1 Bovichtus variegatus
TATATATATATATATATATATATATATATATATATATATATATAAATAAACACAGACTTCCTCACAAAGCCTCTCTGTGCCTCTCTTTGTTTCTTATTATTAACTCTATAGGTCATAATAACAACCACGAACACTATAACTACTGACTTCATGGCAGTTAGGGGACATAGGCTACCAGTCAGAACTATTTTATTGTTGGTTTTATTTTGTTATTGCAGTGCAGTACCGTCTCTGTGGTTGCAAGCATTAGTTGTGATGAGTGGATATAGAGTTCTCTGTGCCTTTGAGGAAGGTTCATTATTGGCCTATCACACCCTCTGTTTAGTCCCTGAGCAGGGCGGACACCGATCGGAGACACAACAGACTCACAATGATGGCAGTTTACTGTGTGTGACTGGCGAAGCCACGCACGGCCTAATATTCTGCATACTTATTATTATTATTAGTGTTAATGCTGATTCAACAGCATTCACAGTATAGTTATCCAAATCTTTATTCTTCAACTTATTCGGCATACTTAACATTATTATTATTTTGTGTGACTGGCGAAGCCACACACAGCCTATTATTCGGCATAATTATTATCATTATCGCATCTTATTCTTCATCTTCCGCTACATTTTTTGGTGTGCTACTAGTTGCGCAGCGTTGACACCAAATGCACAAAAAAGGCATCAAAACGTGCGTAATGATCGGGAAGGGTGTGCTATTTTCACGCAAATCGCTAAAAACATTTTCCCCATACCAATCAATGTAAAATGGACGTAAACAGAGCTCAAAAACACTCAACTTTGGGGCCATACTGATTCAGCATACTTTAACATACAGTAAAAAAAAGATTAAAAGATTCTCAAGACTTGGGACTTCATTGGACTAAACTGGTATTTTGATAGCACAGTTTTCACAAAATCACAGTTTTCAAGTTTCATGAAATTTTCCTACTGTCAGATTTTATAATGGGTGTGTATGGGTGACATCATCACACGAGTGGAGAGGAGCTTTAAAATCTTCTGAAAAAATGGTCTTAAACCTACTGCCAGGCCCAAAATTTTCACACTTCATACATCATTTTAGGTAATAAACGTAGGGAAATTTGTGGAAATTGGAAAGATGTGGTTGTTGAAGTCAACGGATTTACTTTTTGGCAGTTTTTTACCAAATGTGTGACAAAAACTCAATCGAACTGCCTCATAGAGCCCCATGTTAAATCAGAACAACATTTTCTGGAGGCCAGCCAGCAGTAAGACTTTTGTAACCTGCTGCCACAGTCACATTTTTGACACTACAGACACAAAACTCACATTATTTGTTCATCAGGGGATCCCAAATGCTCACGGTCAGAACTTTTACCGATAGGAGTTACGTTTTTTTAATGCGAGAGCAAGATTGTCTGAGGTGAAACTCAACAGCCAGTATCACTATAGAAACCTTTGATAGCTGCTGGACACAGCTGATGGACATTAGCTAATTAGTGCAGTTAGACACACACACAGGAAAACATACGCGCACACACACACACACACACACACACACACACTGGATATTTACTCCAATCAGGACTCTCTGCTCTCAGAGTGCCTTTCTTATGGAGTAACCTCCCTCTGGACTGCAGACAGTCTGATTCTATCCCTCTCCCACTCTCAACCCCCCACCAATTCAAAATAAAAGCCCCATGGAGTAACTGTAACTTAACAGGAAGCTCAAAACCAGGCAGGTTTTTCTAAATAAAAGCCATCAACTCTCACTTTATGTTAACAGGAAACCTGGGATGGGCATTGTTTTTTCAAAACAAAAGCCACATTAACTAACTATATCCTACCTATCAGGATGGGCCTCGTTTTTCAAAATAAAAGCCCCAAACTCTCACTTTATGTTAACAGGAAACTAGCGATGGGCCTTGTTTTTTTTTTTTTTTTAAGTAAAAGCCCCAGGAACTAACTGTATCCTCACAGGACGCTCAGGATGGGCCTCGTTTTTCAAAAATAAAACCCCTAAACTCTCACTTTATGTGAACACATCAGGAGAAACTTCACAGATTATTTTTCTCTCTAGTCTCAAACATGCACACACTACAAGATTTGAAAACTATGGCACATCACACACAACAGGATATTATAAAGTTTAATGCGCCGGAGGAACAATGCACCGCCTAACGTGATCTAACATAATCTCATGGGAAAGCAAATGTAAACAAAATAGAGACGGAAGTGGTGAAATAACTTGCTGTAGTAATGCTTTGCAGTGAGAAAAACAAAAGCAGGAGGCTAAACGAGTCTCAATACGAACATAATTGAGGAAGTGGTCTTCAGTGAGAACTGCGACGCCATCAGCTGCTTCAGCTCGTCTCTCTCATTGGCTATTGTGGACAAGCTCGGAAAGTACTGATACAGTATAATCATCCAAATTTGAACTCCTAAATATACATAAATAACATGTTTGAAATAAATCAGGGAGGCACCTCAATAACTATGAAGTGGATTGCAATTTAGGATGAATTTTAATAATTTTGGGGATCCCTTAAACCTTGGGTAGGCAACTTTGGAGAAACCACTAAGAGTAAGCTAGACATTGAAAATAACCAACTTCAAAAAAATCCTTTCAGGCCTCTCTCCAAAGCCACTTTCCCAAAACACAGGAAAGAGCCTTACTACTGCTGGAGGACAAGGGAGAGAGATTAAGTTCATGCAGGCCAAATGAAATGATTGGACGGGCTTATTACAGGGCTGCAACAGCCACAGATACTGGATGTTTTTCTTATTTTTTTCAGAGCATTTTATTTATTGATTGCTGTCAGGGTGTAAAGAGAATTTCAACAAATATAAAAACAATGCTTGCAAAATAAATTGCCTAGCCTGGTTTTAACTTTAACTGGCTCATCTAGCACCACCATCAGGTAAAACATTTTATTTCTACAATATTTTGGTTAATGACCAATCTTTAGCCTCATCTCTACTTTGTTTTTAGTGCTAATTAAATAATGTAAGGATGCTAACACGTTAGACGTGATCTTACTCTTGCTGTATTTTCCTTTCTGTTTAAGGATTGATGGATGAAGGTGGTTTTCACTGGATAATTTAAAAGTACAAGGTGGTAAAAACCTCACCACTTGGTCCAAAATAATCCCTTACTTGCATCATTTAGAAAGCCAAGACGACACATACGTCGTAGGAAAAAACCACATTGACCCCACATTCCTGGAAATGTATACATTTTAACATTTGACTACAAAAGGATGCAACCTTGAGCTTAATACAATAATTGAGAGCAAAATGAAGCAAAGAAAGCCTATGATTATGACTATGTTCTGGTTCCAATGCCTGCTACTGTCAGAGAGTGGGCCGCGGCTTGAGCCATCTCATTAAAACTCTTCGATGTACAGTAGTCCCTCCTCCAGGGAGCGCAGGCGGGTCAATAAGAGACAATAGCTGATGTCACAGGGCATGGGAGTGTGGTTTCAAGGGGAAGCATTGGGATAATGTCCTGGAAATTACTTTTACTGTGCTGAGTGGGAAAACAGGGGCTAGTTGTGCATGGATAGCACCCGGAGGAATGTAGTTCCAGGGAATTCAAAGGAGTATTGTGGATAGGTGGATATAAAATTAACAGAAGAGAGGAGAGGATGAGAACCATTAACTTTATTGAGCTCATTCAAGAATATCACCAGAGGCTCAAACATTTCTAATCCAAATATCCAATAATGTTATGTTGCCTGGCAACAATACCTCAAAAATGCAATCAAGGGTGTAATGAAATCTAACGTATTTCCCCCAACATTTAATCAATCACACATCTTGGAGACCAAGAAATGAAAGTACTTTTAGCATTTAAATTTTCCAAAGGGACACGATTGTGGTTGTTGTTGTTGTTGTTGTTGTTGTTGACTTGGATCAGTGTCTTCTGCTTCTGAGTGTAATAATATGAAACCATCATTTCCATTCAGAAGCGGACATCGTTGTCCGGTATCAAAATCCACGTCATAATAAACGTTGGCTTGCTGTCAGATACGAGTTTGAGCATGAGAAGGTTTGACAGATAGGTAGAAATGTTATTTTCTTCTGTAAAACTTTGTGACCAGGAGCCGGTAGCACCAGCTGTTCCTAAATTCAAACGTAAACCTAGTTACAGTAAATTGTAAGTGTTTGCTTTCGAGGTGGAGATTTATGCATCATGAAATGAAATGGATTACGCCACACAAACTAGTTATGCACAGCTAACTGACAAAACGTTAGCTTGCTTATATATGATCTGGCAGAGGTAATGGGATATTATGGGATTTTTTTTTTTTTTGCATATCATTATACCCCCTGAAACTGCACAGTGTATGGAAGCCCTGAGATAATCAGATATCTTTGAATCTAAGTCAATACAACAGCACTGTACCCCAGGGGTCATTAACAGTAACTCAGTTTGACACTTAAATATACAGTCCTAATAAAGGAAGTATTTGTATGAAAGCACTGAGGAGGCACAGCTGGAAAGCACCTGGTGACACGCTGGGGTGGTGGTAGTCTAGTGGTCAGGCTTTCAAATAGAACATCAGAAGTATATGAGTTCAATACCAGGCTGCCACCATTGAGCCCTTGAGCTCCAGGAGACTGTCCCTGTAGTTAGTTCACTGTAAGTCGCTCTGGATAAGAGCGTCTGCTAAATGACCTGTAATGTAACACTGGTGCAAATGGAGCAGCTTTTGCATGACGTTATAATCATTTTGCATTTTAGGGGTATAGCAGTGTTTAGCAGTATATATATATATATATATATATATATACTCACAGGTAGGAAGGGTGAGACTATAACTGAGGCTAAGAAAAAGGATTTGCAATCGCGTAACCACTGTCGCACCCACAGCTGGTGCCATCATGGAAGTCCACTGAGGACCAGGCTGTATACTCAAAAATAGAGGGTACAGGAGGAGTACATTTTTCACAAAGGTACGATAACAGGTACAGAACGGGCCCTCCATAACACACAGGGGATTACAAAGTAGTTTCTGGTATTTTCGGGTACAGATAAGAGTCATGATGTTCTTCTATATATCGACTCGGATTATTAGGAAAGTTCAGTCTTTGCTCAGTTTGGTGAAAGATAACACTCTGCCGTAAGGTTAATAGCTCAGTAAACATATACAGTACCTGCAAAAGAGTTGTCTCATTGTGATTGTTATTATGG
This sequence comes from Bovichtus variegatus, assembly GCA_943593645.1. Classification (NCBI taxonomy): domain Eukaryota; kingdom Metazoa; phylum Chordata; class Actinopteri; order Perciformes; family Bovichtidae; genus Bovichtus; species Bovichtus variegatus. The sequence continues at coordinate 8,230,014 of CALSCE010010634.1, forward strand.
ATTTTTCAGTGGTTCCTCAAGCTATTAACCAGGAAGTACATTTCTGTAAGTCACACATGAGCTGACAGTTCTTCACTGAGCGGAGCTACATTGCAAGAAGCCAGTGAATCGGTCAGTGAAACCCACAGTCTGATTAAGTACTTCAGCTTCAAGATTTGGTGTTCAAGGTTTGTTCGTTCATGTACTGAATGTCTGTGCCAGAAAAGACTTCACCGCCATCACAGAGAGTCCAGTTTCACCTCCGGCGGTGGTGCTTTGAGCTTAGCCCCATCAAACACAATTGGAAGTGTTGGTAGTGGAAAGCTGGTGAGGGATGGGTCCTTGTCATGTCTACGTCTGTCTAAGTTGACTGTGAACATGGATTTTGATATACTTTTCATTGTTATTTAAGTATCATGTCATGCGTTTCGGTAAGTTCTGTGAAAGCGCCCTGAGCCGTAGCTACTGATGCTTGTTGGAAATATTTGGGGGTATGTCTTCCCCAGAGAAAGACTTGTTATGAATGTATTTCGAAATTGCTTATGTTTGTGATTAAAGTATCAGTGAAGAGACTCACATTTTCACGAGTGTAACCCCACCATGAGAGGCTGTAGCGCAGCGATACGGACATGATCCCTCACTGGCTTCCCTCATGCGAACAAAGAGCCACAGTGTTCAATGGAGTGTGCAACCAAACTGAAAAGCTGTTATGCTAAAGCATCTCCACTCGAGGAAATGTGATCTGTACACAATTTTCAAGGCAGATTTGTTTAATTGGTAGCAGGTCTGTATATTGGCAAGAATCAGGCGATACGATACAAATCATGACACAAGGGGTTACGATTCAGTATAGTGCAATGCTGTTAGCAAGGCGATGTATTGCGATTTTTTTTTATCTAATTGTAGGAAATTGCTTTAGTATGAAGAGCACAACGTCATAGGCATAGAAACTGAGTTAAGTTTTTGTTATGCGATCAGAACAGTGGGATCGGTGTTTTCCTTGATCAAAGTCCCTGTAGCATCCAACATCAAGACACCACGAGGAAATTAACCTGTCTGCCACAAATCTTTGCATGCAAACTATTAATTAATAATCGATAGAGATCAGTGTTTTAGAGAATCAATACAGTATCACAAAACATAATATTGCGATACTCAAGTGTATCGATATTTTTCCTATACACCTAATTACACCAATAGCATGCCAACGCTGTTATTAAACTTGAGCAACCCCTTTCTTTTGCATCCGATCAATAAAATAAGAAACAGAAGCAAATATGAATTGGTAATAGCCAGCTATTACACTTACTGCATGCTGAAATTATTTCTACTGATCGTTCATTTCAGCTTTTTTTCAATTCATACTAATTTTTACCTTTAAGGACCAAGAACTATTTTGTACATTTTGCGATGGAGGAAAAGGTACACTTTCATTGGTCTCATGTAAGTCCATTATGTGCCTGGTATGGTGAAAGCAGAATACAAGATTCCTCCTGCGGCTGTATCTTTGAGCGTGAAACCACTTGTTTGGATGGAGCCGTTTTGAAACTGTTGCAAAAAAAGTGAAACTCCCAAAACTTCCAGTAACAGAGAGCAGTTGCCAGGCTCCAGTGTTGTTTGTGTGTTATTTGTTGTGGCTCAAACTGTGTGCACGCGTGGGTGCCTGTGTGTGTGTGTGTGTCTGTGTGTGTGCGTGAGTGCGTGCGTGCGTGCGCGTGTGTGTGTGTGTGTGCGTGTGTGTGTGTGTGTGTGTGTGTGTGTGTGTGTGTGTGTGTTTGCATTTAGAGCAGCCTAATACAAGAGGAAGTGGGTCACAGCTCCTCAGGGGAACCACTCTGGTTGCTTGAACTTCCTCTTCATCATACATGTTTAATGATAGATTGTAACATGTTTAAAGGCAGCGGCCCAGCCACAGCTGCTAGTAAGAAAAAAGAACATACATGTAAACACACACACACACACACACACAGACGCACACACACTCAAAGAGGAGGAGAGAAACAAATGAACAAACGGGCCTACTGTGCTGTATGTTCACTGTAGAGCATATCCATAGGAAATAAAAATAAAATAGCCTACCTGCTCTGATATGTATATAACCACCCAAACCACACATACACACACACTGTACTGAACATGTCATCACACTGGTTATGTGGAACCCTCCCCAAAAAAAAAAAAAAATGTTTTTAAATGAGGGACCATCCCTAAGTGGTATCCCTGTAATATCCCTACAGTTTTCAGTTTGGGGGGATTGTTGAGGTGTAATGTGCAGTGTAAATGTAAATGTCAATATTTATAGTACAAATTGAGCTTTTTCTTTTTTTCTTTTTTAAGTTTTTAAAATGTGGCAGAATGTTTTTGGTCTCCTCCTTACTGATTAGAATATTGTTTCTAAAGCCAATATTGAAAATAATTCCAGCCAACTACTCTGTGCTGGTTTTATTATTTTTTTTTAAACCCGGATTACATCACTGGTCTTCATTGTTCCACTTGACCCATGTCTGCAAAGTGCTGGGAGCAATATGGGCAATATCGGGTGGGGCTTTTTCTCTCTCTGCAGGCCAGAGTCAAAGAGAAACCAAACCAACACTCGCACTGTTGAGTGTGTTTGTGGAGGAGGATGGATGCTGAAGTATGTACTGTATGGACACATACTGTATAGTTCTGAAATACTTTGTGTATTCTGCTGGTGCTGATCGATCCAAGCAACAAGTTCACAGATGGCACTCTTCATGATATTGTTTTATTCACGATATTGTTTTTATTTGAATGTAACTGTATGTGTGTCTTTCATGGGTGTGTGTTTTTATGTTGTTTGTGAGCCCCTAACCTGAGACAGTTTTATATCATTATTTGATGGACAATAAAGTTTTTTTGGCTCTTGAATCTCTTTGTTCATTTAGTAAACAGGGAATATAGTGAAACACAGTGAGGTGTGAGTTTATGCTGCTATCTGTTTTCAGAAATACCGTTTTTCTTTTATCTTCTTTTCAGACTGACCACTGATGGACAAAGAGAATCCTCTTCTGCTGCAGGCTATGCACACACCCTGTAATGTAGGACTCACCTAAATATACTGATTAAGGTCTCAATTTTTGAAGCAAGAGGACAGATTGCATGTCAGAACAGAAGAATCACATTTCAGATTTCGCCATCATGTCTCTTTAATCGCAGTTTGGAAAGTTTAGGAGAAGCTGTATATAAAACGCGTCTGCTGAATGCTCTTCTGAGGATATTTTTGTAAATGTATCACCCTCTTGAGCTAAGGATGATCCCTAACTATCAATTTGACCGTAATGTCGAATATTTCGGATGCTTTTTTTTTAAGGACAGCTGTAGATTCCTATAATAAAACTCCAGTCTACTTTAAAGTCTCAGAGAGAAGATTGAGGAGCCTGACCTGAGTCCGTGTAACGCGGTCTGGCCAGGTCCCTGAAGTAGTAAATGAAATCCAGGCAGTGGTCGTCCTGCACCTCTCCCTTGGAGCACAGGTCGGAGAGCAGTTCCAGCGCCTTTCGACAAATCTCATCCTCTCTTTCTGCAGGCATTGCCCTCCAGCATCCTTCTGTCTGGTCGGCCACTCCGGCTGATCCTCCACCACCTCTCTCTCTCTCACACACACACGCGCGCGCTCACAGCCGCTACCAGCTCAAAGACGCACCAGAAGCACCGCGGCTACACGTCTGGATAGGTCCGGTGCGTGCGACGCATCCGCGAAATCCGATGTAATCCGAATTTGCTGGAGTTTAGGTCAAATCTGACTAAAAACTGAAGGTTTAAGCTGGTAGAAGATTAGTTTTCAGCGGTTAACAAACAAAAAAAATCATCAATCGCGTGGTTTCTTTGTTCAACAATGAAATAACGGCTCCAGTCCGGCGCGCAACGGACGCTCCTTTTCTTTTATTCCTTTCCCTTCTTTCTGTTCTCTCCTTTTTTCACTTTTCCCCTCCTATCTCCTGTCCGCGGTGCTGCTGAATCACCACTGAGCCTCCAGGCTTCAGCAATGCCAGTCAAGGTCCTTGAATGAATGCTCGGCTTTCACTGCGCTCAATTATTTCTCAATGCGTTGGGATGGAGAGAGACAGACAGGAAGTTCTGCCCCCGTAACCCCCCGCCCCCTCCCCTTCCACTACCACCACCATCACCCTGCATGATATCCATGCAGCAGCTGTCCCACCTAGCTGAGAAGTATTTTAAGGAAAAGCCAGCAGAGATGTCTGTGTGCCTCACCCTTACCTGAACGCTGTCATGAAATCCCTCCGCGTCTTCCTCTGTCTAATCTGTAAGGTTAAAGATGTGATTCCTCTCACCAGGTAAACACATGAGTAATGCGGTAATATCCCCACGTTCTCCTGGGTAGCAGATGTAGATTAAAGACGGATTAAACGGTGTAAGGGGCCCAAGCACCTGAGAGGGCCCTCATGCGCAGGTTGACCTTTACTGGCGGCGGTAATGAGGGGCGAGAGAACGACGGCTAAATGTCACATTAAAGCTAATAAAGGCCTCCCTGCTTTAGTCTGACTTTGTGTGTGTGTGTGTGTGTGTGTGTGTTAGGAGAGGACCTTTCAGTGTATCAACAAATAGCTCCAAGCACATAAAAATAACTTGACTGTAGGCTGTTTCAGCTGCATATGTATAAGACTGAAGTCAAGTAACTGGGGGGGGTGGGGTCCGGAGGTCCTACCTCCAATGGAACCAATGGGCAGAGAGTATAGGTTACATATTTTGCAACTTTTCCCCCCTAAAAACTATATTTAAAGCTGCACTGATCAATATTTCGATATAAAGATGTGAACAAATGACTGTGTGTAATATGAAAGTTGAGCAGTTCCTCTCCGCAGATCTGTAAAGCTTCTTTCGTCAGGTGGCCAGAAATACGGCTCCAAATGAATGCTAAAGTTCCTGCGTGTCGTGTCTACTGGATGTGGAAATATAGGCAACTTTTGGCGAAAATAGCTTCTTTCTATAAGGGGAATAATTACCTTATAAGGTGATTATATGCACCCAGCAGGAGTGAACTGACTCACATACCTCATGTGCATGTGATACGGTCCTTTTCATGGTGTATCACATTCATATCATCAGTTGTTGCCGATGCTAGTTTTTTTCTCTCTGTTAGTTTCATCTATTTCCTGAAAATGTATTACTTAAAAAAAACGATAAAAAAAAAACTATAAAACTAAATGACTTTATCATGTCTCTCGGTTTAACACAGAGTGCTGCCATTGTAATGTACACACTACCTGTCCTTAAAAACGCAATAAATTGATTAAAATAAATAAATAAATAAGGTGATCATGTACCAATGTCGTGGTTACAGCTTGTTCCACTGTGCCCAAGTTGCCAAAAAAAAACAAACATCTAATACTGATCTAATGCTGTGGCTTTCCTGCAGATGGGATTGTGTTTCATTCATGACTTGTGTTTTTGGTACTGTCCCCTTTTCACCCTGAGTGGAAAAGGAGTTGCAAAGTAAACCTTTTTTCTATGACTTCACTCGGTTAGATATTGCAGTGTTTCAAAATTGCCTGCAAGTATTTATCAATGCTGCCAACTCAGCTCTGACATGCTGCTCAAACAAACACAAGGATCTTTTTTTAAATACAAAAAAGACAGTGAACATGCAGCCAAACAATATTAAGACAGTGAATAAGCGAGATACAGGCCATGCCAAAGGAGTGTTTGACAGAATACAATATAGATAATAGAGCATATGATGCAGGGAAGAAGTAGGCGTGCCAAGTTAAAATGCCACAGAAAATGTGTTTTACTCTCTCAAAAGGTGCAGTTATATATATAGTGTAATAATAACAATGTGTAGTGCTGTACAATGAGAAAACACAGCATTTGCACTTTTTTTATTCACTGTAATGTAAACAAAAAGATGAGCCGTACTTCTCTGTCACGCTTGTAAAACTGGCTGAGCTCTAGCTATGACGCCTCACTCTCCCTTTGAAAGCAGCAACAGGTGAAACAGGGTGGAGAGAGGCTGAGGTCTGAGAGAAAAAAACACTTCATCTCCATGAATCACCTAAAGTTCCAAAGTAAAAACAAAAATACAATAGGCTAAATGTTAAATTGCATCGCAATTTGGCTCTTTAGATGCTAAATGCTCCACGATGTTCACCAGCTAGTCTCTAACCGTGTCTGCTGTCTGCTGTTTGGTGCTGATCAGGTTCAGTGGGTTTTTAGGGGGGGGTTTTGTGCTAAAAACACCTGCCTACTGGGACCAAAAACAACACTATGAGAGCATTGAGAGGGAACCAAAACAGTGCATTTGCGGGCCGGACGGCTAAACGATGAGCTGAAAGTCACTATAAAGGCGATGATTTTCCGTAGGTTTGTCACTATAAAGGACCCCTGTCACATCGTACCATTGTTTTCACACTGTCACTTGATCCATTGTTATTAGAAAAATGTCAATTGTAATCATCTGTCTGTACAGATTGAGTATAAACAAGTGTATATTCAATGGAAAGAAGACATATAGCTAAGAAAATTAGGAGAAAAATAAGTGAGAACTATCTTCAGGATTCTCTGTGTAGTCAACTCATGTTTGATTCAAATTACTGAAGTGATTTATTTTACATGACTTACCTCATCGGAGCTGCCAGGGTACTTTCTAGCACACACAATTAATGTAATACCAAGTGTAGAGGTCAAACACCGCTGTGAGATCAGACAAAGTACACCGAGCGTTTCTCCGGGATCTAGCTGACACCGCCCAACCTTACTGATATAATACTCATCTGAGACGAGTAAAAGGTCAGACAAGGCTCCGAGGTGAGCTCTGTACCACGCCAGGTAACCGTGGCAACCGGTTTTATGGATTTTCAAACAATCAGTTCAGTTCAGCAAATGATTTGTTTGACTGGAGTAAAAATCTCATATTGTTTGAGGTGTCGGATGGGGACTCAGCAATGCCCACGTATCAGCAGTGTTAGCCTGACCTGAGCGGGGGGAAGGGGGGGGCATGTCTCCCTCACTTTTATAGTTTCAGATTGATTGATTCATTAAGTTCTGAGTTGATTAAAAAATTGAAATGCTCATCTGATGCAATAGGGAGCAATTTGCTGATTTTTTTTTCCCCCTGAGAATTTGCCTCTCAGGCAACATACAAGCTGCCCTACCTTCTGGGTGGACGTTTTTAGCGCTGACTCAGGGGTGAAACAATTCTCCTAACTTTCAGTCTAGAACTTTTGGAACACCAAGTGACCAAGTCTGGTTATTGACTAATATAATTGATAATTAATCTTAATAAAACTTTATAAAATCATAAATAGGGGTTAATAATAACTGCCACAACAATGAAGTAGGTGCATTAGCTCAATATATTAACAAGGCTTTCAGAAGGAATTAATAATATTAAATAATATTATCAAAAATAATTCTTAATTATTATATTTAATATAATTATTAATTATATTAATTTGTTTAATTTGAGGTAATTTACACCTCACTGGGGGCTCCCCCACCTCCTCATAATCTCTAAATCAGAGGAAAAATTAATATAGTCTGATAAAATATACTAGACAATGAATCAGGAAATCTGATTACGGTAATAATTAAATGAATAGCTATGAACACAATGACCATACCAAGAGCTAGTAAAGGTTGAAGGATTTCGGAATTCTTTGATATTAGAGGTTGCAATACTCACTCTTTAAACTTTTTCTTTTACAACATTAAACAAACCAGCTTGTATATTCCAAAAAGCATTTATTAATAGGATAATAACTGTCAAAACACCCAATATCTAATACTAAGCAATCAAAAAGGAATATGTACACAAATATGAGAATGTTTGGGTGTGTGTGTGTTTGAGGAAGAGATAGAGAGTGTGTGTGCGCCTGTTGGGGCCGTGGCGAAAAGAATGTGTGCGCGGTCCTGTGACCGTCTCCACGTGCTCTGCGTACGCATGCACATATGTGTGTAGAACAAAGGGAACATATAAAGCGGGAGCTTCGAGTCCTTATCTCTGTGTGTGTTGCTGTGTTGAAAAGACAAAAGCACAAATTATTGTGAGAAGTCTGCATGTTCTAAATACACACAATTGGCTTTCATTGTTTTATAAGGCTCTTCTTTAGAATTTTCAATAGGAAGTTCAGATGTGTGTTTATATATGTCAATGTGAATATGTATTCATTTATTTATTTGGTTCTCTGAAAATTCCTAAAATATTAAGAATATTAAGACTGACACACGCCACACCATGGTTACATTCTTATATTAATATATGCTAATATGATGCACAGTTATGTATTACCCTACATGCGATCTACCAATTCGGCCTACAGAAGCCGACTTGTCAATATACGTTAACACCAACATTTAATCATGTTTAAATTAGGCTAGACAGCAACCCACAGCATGTGAAGTTTTTGTATCCCCTGCATCACATAGGGAGCCTCCTCCATGATGACTGTAAAACAGGGGGAAAAATGTAAACCATCAAAAAAAAAAAAAAAAAAAAAAGCGCTGTGCATGATGATGCAGGGCTGTTGGTTTTAAACCATGTTCTGTTCAGCAGTTCGATTCATGTGTGTGTAGGAGTCTGTGGGGGCGCCTCTGCCTTTGTGTTTGTTTGCATCTCTGTACACATGAGCATGTTTATTTGTTCATTTCCAAACGTGTATGACTGACAATCCGTGCATTTGACTGTGCACATTGACACGTTGGTGTGTCTGTGTGTCATCCTGAGGTGTGTCTGGGTGTCTTTTGGATGTGGTTGAGTTAGATTTAGCATTATTTGGGAAGATTCAGCCCGGCTCGGAGCCAGCCCAGCTGCCTCGGAGGAACAGAGGGCATCTGTTCAGCCTCCACACCGGTCGCTCTGTTCTTCAACACTGCTCAGAAAGCAGCATCCATATATAAACTCCTAACGGAGGTTAAAGGGCTAATCGCTGTGATTTTCACTATCCCGTGGCTCAAAATGGTCATTTTAACATAACTGCTGGGTTTTTGGTAGCTTTTATTTTTCAATATCACTGACTTCTCAATTACTTTATGTATGGTGGAGATTTCTGGATTTCAAATTGAAGGGTCTGCTTGAAATGAAAAAAGCCTCCAACAAATCAAATGTCAACAGTCACTGAAGTTGTGGTGACCTGTAACTGAGGCTAGTGTAATTCCCATATCGCTTAATGTACCTAATGTGCCCAAGTGCTCACTAACACTGTCAGTGTGTGAAGGGTTTCATGTCATCCCTTTTCTCACATAAAAAAAAAAAAGACATGAGATGGGATTGGCTGCGATCACGTCGGTAAGATACCTGCTGAGACTGTTACAGCCTTAATAGGAGTGGACAGAATTTTATTATTGGTGTTCAAATCATTCAAAAAAATCTGATTTAAAAAAAGGACAAGCTCAAACCAAATGTAAGACCACTGTCCTTGTAGCTCTGTTTTTGGTCTCCACCACTTTCTGAGGGAAATATCTGGCTCTTTGACCGCTAAATACTCTATGATGTTCACCAGCTAGTTGCTACCTGTGTCTGTCCACTGATTGGTGCTTGGCACAGTGTGCTCCTCTGAGCTTCGTCACTGAAAACAGCTGCCTGCTGCATCTTAAAACATCCCAAAAATATAGGCAAAAAACCCCCTGGTGAATTTCATAATACGTAATTCTCTGTGGGCTCATCACAATGTGCAACCCCTTTCACATTACACATATCATTTAATCCACGGTTTATATAAAAAGAAACGTATGTTAATATATAAAACGATATAGTGTGAGATAGTGTGACCATGGACATAGTGTGTGTGTGTGTGTGTGTGCGTGTGTGTGTGTGTGTGTGTGCGTGTGTGTGTGTGTGCGTGTGTGCCTGCAATGTGAACATGGTCATGAGTTCCACAAACCAAAGCCTTTTTTAAATCTATTTAAAGATTATACAAATACTTCCATAGATATGAAAATGAAAAGACATAAAACCACATTTAGGGCTGACGAACAAAGATCTATCAACAGTTAAATTTCTTCTGAATCTTTGTGCAATGCCCCGTAGCTTTTTAAACTTCAGTGTAGCCGAGCACGGAGACAGAACAAGACCACAGCATCAAACATCGCCTGCATTAAGCACAGTAATTCATATTCTAAAGAAAGACTCTGAAAATGTTGTCGGCCGAATGAATGCTTACAACGTAACAACAACACTGTGTGTGCGTGTGTGTGTGTGTGTGTGTGTGTGTGTGTGCGCATCATATCATCTCCCGTAAGTCAAATCAATGAAACACATCTGGGGGCATAGCACTCTGCACAATCTGCATACTAATTGAATTGAGCAGCGCAGCACTGTAAGCAGCCTGCAGTCAGATCCTTCACACAAAGCCTCTCAGTCAGATCCGTCTAATGATATTGAAGGGTTTGAAAAGGTGCCAGTGCTACCTCAAGAACACAGAGTTAGCTGTACTTTCTTGCTACTTCTTTGTGCATTTTTCATCCGCTCATCTGGTATCTGTCTGTGAAGTATCGCAAAGAAAATGTGAGTGCGAGCAAGGGGGGAGGAGAGGAGAAAACAGGAAGAGAGGGCAGATGCTGGGGAAGGGAGAGAGGGAAAGGATTGAAGAGGAGAACAGTGAGGTAGTATTTAGAGAAGAGCAGGAGTCGAGGTGAACAAAAAAAAGTCAGTCTTTGAAGGCCTTGGCATTTGACAGCAGGATGTGAGAAAGGAGAGAGAAAGAAAAAAAGTTCATTTGGTTTTTACAATGGAGATAGAGTAGTCTGAGAGGATCCTTGGACCTTTTCTAACCATCCATCAGTCTGGAGCTTTTATCGGAGCCAGACCAAACATGATAAAGCTCTTTTTGAAAATCAACCCTGGCGGCACATTTCACCCGGCATGAAACAAAATCCAAACTTTTGGTTTGTCATAGGTCAACACACTTATATTAACAATATGAGTCCTTTTCATATTAATTTTTCTATTTGATATCACCAACTGATATAATCTAAAACTTATTTAACCATGGCAACTTAACACAAGGATAGTACACTGTTCTCTAAGTTAGCATAAATGCTCCCAGGGCGTCAGAGCTACAGGGACCCCAGAAGCTCCAGGCCTACTTTGTCACTTGGTTCTGGCTAGTTTATTAAAGATCTGGTACGAATGATCCATCAGAGCACACATGATAACAGCCTTAAAGAGGGTCCTGTATAGTTACATTACATTACATTACAGTTCATTTAGCTGACGCTTTTGTCCAAAGCGACTTACAATAAGCGCAAACAACCATGAAGATACGACTCCGAACAGTACAGTACAGCACTAAGTACATTAGCTTCAAATATAGATATGCTCCGTCTTAACATTTTGTACGTTGGCAGATGCGCTATGTAATATTTATGGTTTAGATTAGGCCATTGTAGCACTTTGCTTAAATGTGCAACGTGTAAGATATAATCAGAAGTTTGAAACATTCAAAATAATGAACAGAAACTATGAAGAGAATGTGAAGAAGTAAGAGTTCTGACATTTTGTCAAAGACATCTATGTATTGTATGACAGAGATATTTACGGAAATCAGCACGCTAACCGACTTGTAATCTTGTAATACCACTTGTACCTCCACATACGAGTCAGTCACCGACCTTTATCATCATCCCCACCACCCACACCTGCAAGAAACCAGGTTCCGTGGCAAAGAAAAGAAGTGATATGAAAGAAAGAAGCAAAACAAGAGCTAAATACTCAAACTCACATCTTTTCTTTTAGACTGGTAAGGAACAATTCACGTTGGCTATTTAGCGAAACGTATATTCGGTGCAACTAATGGCAACCCATATACCACCGAAAAACATTCCAAATGGCGTCGATACGTGGTTTTGATGTTGCTGTTCTTGCTAAAAACTAAGCTAAGCAAGCTATAACGTAAACTATAGGCTGATGCCACACGTGAAGATTATAAAATTACAGTGTTAGTTTGACCGAGCCTCAGAGTTTCAGCAGTTTGGTTGAATTATAGATTGGGAGGACCGCCACCCCCTATTTGTTTGGAGCATGTCGCCAGGCATTACACATTGCACCTTTAAGGTAATCGAAAGATCGTGGTCACTAACTTGAAGCACAAGGCAGGACATGTTGATTCAATTACATTTCAATGAAACAACGATTCTTCACTATTCGTATCCAAAGAGCATTTATTGCTTAAATTTAATCGCCCATGGGACCTCGGGATACAAGTATAAAAGTCTTGCACTTTGTACGCCCACCGTCCACCTGGATCACCTCCCTTCAATTTCTGTACTGAAAAAGAATGTTTGTTTTTTTTAATATAAAATCAACGTTCCCATAGAACATGATCCTGGCAGCAGTTACGTTTACCTCTATATGTAACTGGCAAAGGAGTAGTACATTAACAACATTTCTGTGAGACACGGTTGGTCTCGAGGAGAGTGGCTGTGTCCACAACTAGTTTTAAGACTTTCATTATGGTGGTTATGTGCTAATTTGTTAAATATTCCTAAATCAATGTGTTTAATGAAATCACCACACATCAAATATAAATCCCAGTCAGATTCCAGCTTAGAAAATATTTAGACACAGTGACCATGTGGCCATGTGTAGACGGTACGGCGTTCACAACTGCTGCATTTAAAAAAAAAAAAAAGTCGACTAGTTGATTAATCGCGGGAGATATATCATATTTTTTTCACACAATAACAATGATCAACTCTCGTAAAAAAAGTCTCAAATACAACCAGTAAAGGATTAATGTAGGCGGGACCCATCTGGGGGCGGGTGAAATAGCAGAGTCCTGGATTGGCTCTGAGAGGCTATTTACAAATGATCCTCGATCTGATTGGACTAAACTTCCTGCAGGTTTGTCTAAGTAACAACACGACTGCTTTCTTGCGGAGTTATAGTGGTCTTCCCTTCTTTGAATAGCTTAAATTCTTATTCTACATGGCGTGATGTAGAAATTGATTGTTCAAACAACTCTATGTTAAACAACAACAAAGGTTATGTCCAACTTGGGTCTGTTCCACGCTGTTGATTGTAGATGGATGCATGGATGGATGGATGGATGGATGGATGGATGGATGGATGGATGGATGGATGGATGGATGGATGGATGGATGGATGGATGGATGGATGGATGGATGGATGGATGGATGGATGGATGGATGGGTCGAAGCTAATTCTAATAGAATCATTGGTCTCTTTGATTAAAACAAGAACAGTTACCTTTAATGTGTCTGAAACACAGATTTGAACTTGGCAATTGAGAGATTTATGACTTACTATCAAAGAGTACGTACAGAAAAGGGTCAAGGGACTAGGAAAGCTGTTTGAGAGACAGGCTGTTCTGCTGGTGTCTGGTAGCTCTTTCTTGGGAACTTCCTCTGCTGTATAAGAAGTGATGTGTTTTACATTACATCAAGAGTTCTGGAGAGGAGCAGCAACACTCATTTATTCAGAACAAACAGAAAAAAAACTGGGTAGTTGGCACTGGCAGCAGCAATAACCACCGCTGCTGAGCCGGCAATGAATAAATGAATACAGTGCTTACAGGTTAAACTTTTAAAAAAGAAAGATGAATCTAAATACTTTCTGTTCTCGTTGTGCTTTCAATATTTGAGGATGGAGGAATGAAAGCCGCTACATAGGCTACAGTAGTCTGTTCAAGACTTTGCAATTCCTCACAGGAGCATCCGCATTGCTAAAAGTTTGAAAGGCTGCATTAAAGAGACGAGTGTGCTCGTGTCCAACAGCCAGACTGTGCTGCTGTCTGTTAAAACATAACTTGGCAAGACAGCTTCTCACAGGAACTCACATGAACCGATGAGAGACAGAAGAAGCAGCTTGTTTTTTTTGGGTTTTTTTTTTAATCTCCTACTGGGAGTGCGTGCTTGTCAATTTAAGGGCCTAAATAATTTCCAGCACCAGTTGTGTTGTTGTGCACCTTGATATACACATGGAAATAGGCATACAGAAATAGAGCAGGTTAAAGCTTTAAATGATACTCTTCCCACGTTTTCTTGTTTTCTCTCTTTTTGTGTGTATAGCAGATAAAAATAACTTCAGCTATTTAAAAAAATAAATAAATGTGGTTGATCTTCTGAAATCTACAGCTTTTTACATTTAGATTTAAGTATCAGTATGAGGTACTTTTACTTTACTTGAGTATTTCTATTTTCTGCTACTTTACTGTATACTTCTACTCCACTCCATCTCAGAGGCAAATGGTGTACTTTTTACTCCACTACATTTCTTTAATAACTTTAGTTACTTTACAGATTCAGATAATTAGTTCTTCCACCACTGGAACAGGAGTTAGAACAAAACATAGCTAAACTGAGCCAATGTGCAGGGGGGGAGAAGAAGAAGAAGAATTGGCTTTTAGTTCCTGTGTTGGTCGTGCACAGGAGCGCTTCAGCAGTATTCTGTTACCACCACGATGCACCGCCGAACGCCACAGGAAATCCTTTCTTCCTGTGGCAATCAAACTTTACAAATCATCTACGTCATGTGGAGAGATGGACTGCAGAGGCATGGAGCACTGAGATGGCTCTGGCCTCCGCTTCAGCTCTGTTCTGCTTCTGTTTGTAATCTCTCTCTTTCTCTCTGGTTTACAACCATTACAACTATCTGATTCATGCAGCATCATGTGCAATAATGGGACATTACCAACCATATAATGGACATAATCATGAATATTCCGAATGAACCGTGCACATATTTGGTGGGGAAATCGTTTTGCTCTTAAAACGCTGTTAAAGGAGTTATATTGTTAACAAACAAAAAGTTATGGCTAGATTCAGTATTACTCACCACAATGCATTATGGGTATCCTTGAGGCCTGGTAAATGTGTTGAATGCATTTCCTAAATCCTGCATTGTTTAAATGCATGTTTACTAGCCAGTGGTCTTCCTCTTCCTCCCTGCCTTTGCGTTGTTTAATTTCTCTCCATGTTCCCCCAGCCTACTGCCAATCAAAGGAATAATGTGAAACTGGCAGCATGGATGTGCATTGTGTCACTTTTTGTGCTCGCGTGCAACCATGTGCATTCTCGTGCGCGTACACCATACAAACAAAAAAACATTTCGCCATAGCGCCACTAGTGGTCAAAAACTCCACCTTTAAATGTTCCACTATGTCCACCAGTCAGGCGGGACTTTGTCTGTCTGCCATTTCAATCAGGAGAGCCTTAATATAAGAGTGAAATACATGTATTTACATGGTGCCCAATAATGTTCAGGAACGTAAAGAGTCCTTGGCATTTAGACCCCCATTGCTACATCAGCAACCTTTTTGACTCAAGATGCCTTGAGTAGTACAGGAATATCCCCCGATGGAGTCTAGATACTGGTGTTTGTGGTGGTGGGGGTGGTGAAGAGATGAAGGGAGATGACTGAAGATCTGGGTGGATGTGATGTGAAGCAGGGCTTCTGATCATGCAGGGAACCCTGGGCGCTGGATGCGATGAGAGCTGGAGGTGGAGGAGAGTCGCATCCATTTCACACTGAAGTGACAACTGGCAGCAGCAGAGAGGGGAACAGAGATCATGGCAAAATATGGTTGGTAAACGGAAAAAGTGAATGACCATAGGCAGCTGATAAAGCTTATGTTGGTAGGGAGCAGGGAGCATACACAAGGATTGTAAAGTGAAAGCTGCTCTAATCTTCACTCTTCCATGAACAATAGATTAAATAACTATTTGTAGTGTGAAAGGGACGGCTCTATGGTGCGTTTTAGCATCTTTCAGCTCATCATTTTGGTTTTATGGCCTGCAACTTGGTTCAGTCCCACCACTGTGTTCACCAGAAAGCCTCTAACCTGATCAAAGGACAGGACCTGGGGGGGAACAGGGTCAGGATCTGCTCTTATGGATTTGTTTTTATCCTGTTATTGCTTTTAATGTTGTTGTTTTTATCATGTAAAGTGCCTTTGAGAAATAAATTATTTTGCAATTCTTGTACGTAATATTCCAATTCTAATTATTATTAGAAGTAGTAGTATTATTATTTTATTTTCATTTTTTATTATTATTAGATTCTTGCAAGTTCTCATTTGAATATAAGATTAAAAAAAGAATCAAACTATAGCGAAAATCTTCAAAGAATTATTTTTTTTTTTCTAAGCAGTTTTACAAACCCATTGTAACTCAGTGGGAGGGACCCAGTGTCACAGCATACCTCCCAGTATAACTGCTGGCCTAGTGAATGACGTGAACTGTTTGCAGTCTTAACTTATCCAGACAACCCTCTAAACATGAAGGGGTGATTTCCTAAAGTTGTTTTTCTGTTGCTTGTTTCAGCTTCATATAGCAGAAATCATTTCCTTCTTGGGAAAGACAGACAATACATTGTACATACACAGACAGTTGTACACACACTGCTGTTATGTGCCATCCTCTTCTTTAGTTTCTCGGTTAATATTACAGTAAAGTGATGTATACCACAATAATGCTGCTGGTCAGCAATGGGGCATTAAATTATTCAAGGCGTAAATCAACAGCAAGATGACAAATGGGAGTAATCTGCTGCACTGCTCTACATGGATGATGACTTTTTCAGCAATTTGTGTTTTCCATCATTTCCATGCATGTTTTTCTATGGGCCTTCAGCAGCAAAAACACCTGGTGTGACATCAAAAAAGCCACAGCTAACTAGTTCACCCTTTATGGAAAGGTGCAGCACAAGGATTTATTAAAAAAAATTCAAAACATTATGAAACTATAATTTGGGGGGCCCCCCTGCAGTAACTGAGCACCCCCTAGGGGTCACAAACCCCGTGTTGAAGACCCCTTTTCTAGACCATTGTTAATATGAAAACGTTGTGCAGCTTTGAATATTAGCTACCTAAAATATTTTAAGTTCTTGTGAGTTGTAGTTAAGTGTAAAACAAAGTATTGTATAAATGTATCTGCAGGGACAGACTTGCATTTTAAAAGATTTATAACCAACTAACACATGTTCTTGTTACTCTTTCAAATTAGTATTGAAATGCCTAAAATAAAATTGCTGGCTTTTGTTATAACTATGGAGCTCTTATGCTGACAGGCACTAGAGCCTAGAGCCTTTCAGAGTTAACCCCAAAGAGGCGGATAGCCATCATGACCATATGAGATGACCTTCAGTGCGATCAAAAGCCCTCTATGCCTCCTTTTATCCCCTCAGCATGCATAGTGATTTGGACAATAGCCAGGGCATATCCATTCAATAGCTATTGAACCACGCTTGTGTGTGTGTGTGTGTGTGTGTGTGTGTGTGTGTGTTTGCGCATGTGTGATACTGTGAATGCGCTGGTCGTATTCTTGTGTAATTGTAGTGTAAACTATGCAATAAAACCCTTTTTATTGTCAATCAAACAATCACATTTCAACCTGATAAACCAATATTCATTCAAATAAACTGCCATGCTTTTTAGAATTCAAGCGTTTCTGGGAAAAGCTTTGGTTCATCCGGACATTATGTCCACTGTCTAACACACCCTGTGAATAGAAAGGTTCTTTTTTTTTTTTTCTTTATGGCCTGGAGTGAATTTATAATGTAATCTGGGGAGGATTTGAATTAGATTTTCCTGTTAGCCAGCCCCCGACTGGATCAAGACATCTGCTTTGAATCTCATTTAATACAATAGAATTATCTCTGAGTCTGTTCAGTCCTTCAGTCTTCCTGTCCTGTCTTTCCTTGAGCACAGCTCTCCGTCATCATCCTCCACTCCTCCTCCTCCTGCTGTCTGTACATCTCTTTGCAAGGTTTTTTTTTTTGTTTTTTTTTTTTACAATGTACTGTACTCGTTTCAATATGTACTTGATTGATGGGTAATAATGAGGTTGATATATGTATATCCTGGAGCAAATTGTGTCAAGTGAGTATCTACATGAATAGTGACAAAGTCTCTGCCCTGTTCCCTCTCTCTCTCATCATGTAGATGTTTGGAGATCGTCACTAAATGTTGTTTCTTTTCTCTCTTAACATGTATATTTCATTGTTAGGATAAGACTTCAGTATATTTCCTGCCACTAATGGTATACCGCTCATGTAAAACATGGGGAGACTGCGAGTCAAGTGCTTTTAAATCATTTAAATGTTTAAACATCCGACGGGAGCGCGCGTGCACACAGGGCTATTCTTCAGCATACGGCATATGTTCAGTGCAAAGTCTTCTACTACTACTGGAAAGTACTTCCTGAGTACTTCAAAAAGTCAGTGAAGTTAATAATCCTTTATAATAACCTTGCTCATGGACACCTTTAAAGGTTGTTCTGGAAATAAGAGATTATTTACGTTTCACTTTTCCAGCCCAATTCTTCCGAACATTGAGGGGTTTTGTACCCGTCACCCTCCCTGACCATACTTCTTATCCTTGAGACCAACATCTCTTGAATCAGCATAGATTGTTTATCATAATATGGACAATTAAAAAGAACTATTGATACTGACATGTGTAGTTAAGAAACCAGTGATATCATAACAAGTTGTCTCCATTGACCCTCTAAAATATTGCCAAAACTGCAGTGATATCTGATTAATATATTACATAATAATCCTGTACACACACACATGCTCATGATGAGGACTCCGGAAGCATTTTAGGAAACACTGCTTTCGGTCTGAAAATAACATTCCTACATTTCTCTCAGGGACAGCTTTTATATCTATTTCCCAACAACGTATGAGGAGGGGGAGCGTAGTGTGTATTTATGCAAATAAAATCACATGATTCCATTATGCTTATGCTATTTTAAGAGCTTATTTGAATCAGCATAATCCAAATATGTTCTTGACATAGTTTCGGCTTCATGTTCATTAGAAGCAAATGCAGCTGCACACTTGTGTATAGTATCCTGATAATGAGATGGTATTTACATTTTATTTTATCTTAATTCATTTAACCTCTCAGTGTGTTCATGTCAGCTGTAGGACTGTGATGGGGTGTAGATGGTGAGTCTTGATTTGCAAGACTTGCGAGATGGTTAGGTTCCACAAATCGAAGACGCGACCAGAGAAGCCAAAAATGTCTTCCAGAAGAGAAAAAAAAGAAAAACCCTCTATTGAATTTGTATGCAATTGAACCAGCTCTAAAATGTATTCTGTGATAAGTGTCAACGTACTTTTAAGATGCTTTTTTATTAGTTTCAA
The DNA here is from genome assembly GCA_943593645.1 of Bovichtus variegatus. Lineage (NCBI taxonomy): Eukaryota > Metazoa > Chordata > Actinopteri > Perciformes > Bovichtidae > Bovichtus > Bovichtus variegatus. Next base: position 8,249,083 of record CALSCE010010634.1, read on the forward strand.
CAAAGCTTTTTTAAATAATTTTTAATAGTTTTTTGACTGAAAAAATCTACAGCTCCCATACAAACGCGGCAGGGCCTGTACTTACTTGATCATACCTTGGTTTGGTAGTGTACATTTTAACCCTCATGGTAAGCGGCAGAGAAATCCCCCCCCCCCCAGCGATCCTGGTCCAGTCACCTGGTTGGAGGGACGAAGCTGATCACCTGATCCTCATCTGCACCAGCTGTTCTATTTCCATATGAAAGAGGTTTCTTTCATAAGAGCTGCTGCCTCCTTTCAAAAAGTAGCCCAAGAATTAGGACAGGTAATATTTAGACATCTAAATACAGTTTAACACTATAAAGGAGAGAGAAGCAGGGAAACATTTTTCTCAGCCAAGCCTTGGACATTTAAGTTCCAGTTGTAATTTGAGCATTACAGGCAAGAGAGCATCAAAAAATACACAGCACGCAGGAGGCGCGATGGAATAGAAGATGGAAGCATGCCGTTTCACTGTGAGAAAAATCATGTTTCATCATCAAAGGTGAGAAGGGTTGGAAGGGGGTTGTTTGCGTAAACATGAATTGAAAGGAATAATGAGAGTCGATTAGAATACAAGGGAAATGAATAGAGCACTTTCCATTTTCCATTTGAGACATGTTTAGAGAATAGAAAAGCAGCAATGGCCTAGCGAAAGAAATCCCATGGCGCCTGATGTTCCTATGAATGTTGTGGTTCTTAAAAAGGCCCTTTCTTGATCATACGTCCTCCTTTACAGGCAATCTAGGGTTTGATAAAACGCTATTTCCGTGCGTTAACAATTTGCTTCACACAAACAAACAAACCACAAACAACTCGAGAGAGCGAGGTGCACACTTTACATGTATGGTTTTTGTTTCACTTCGGGAAGCTGAAAGAACATCTGTTCTGCGATATTCTCCCACGGAAACTCTCAACAGGGATCAATGGATACACCTGGATGAACGGCACACTTCGGTGAGCTCTGTTCCCTCCTGATTGAGTGTTTGTTTTCTTCCTTGAATGAATCGGAGCGTTTGCTCATTAGCGGGGTGTGGTTTTCTGCATATCCACCCTGGAAATGGGCTCCTAAAAGTAGCACTTTACTGGGAGTGCTGTGATGGCCGAGAGAGATAGCCGACCCTCAAAGTGCTTTGCGTCCAAGTAATGTCCGTGTATGGGTATGGCTCGGTTTGCTGTTCATACTGTAGCCAGCCAATTACGCTAACAGTCAGCAGAGACGCTAGATGCATCATTTCTCCTCACCGTCGGGGACTGCAACTTGTACCGAGTGAAGTTGCTGCATAAGTTGATTATCTACATTTTAATATAATGTACAAGCTCTTAAATCAAGTGCAAGCACGTACAGTGCATGTCTGCTCTGGCACCAAATGCAATTATGAATACGTACAAAACAAATGCCTGATAGATTGATGCTTGAATTAGCTTTAAGGTATCATAATATGCTAATTTCCAGGTACATATTTTTACTTGGTGGGGGGGGGGCGTCTACCAGAAAATGTTTATGTGCTATAATGTTGTGAAACACGTAATTTTTCTCATACTGTCTATTGCTGCAGCGCCTGTAGTAACCATGGATGTATAAGGAGATCTGGATACAGCGCTGGAGGAGGGACCACGTTCAGTGACACAGGAAGCCAAAACAGTCGACTTCCGAGTGTACGGTGAAGTTACCCGGATCTTCCGCTGATCTTCTGCATCCATTTGCATGTAACCCCCCCCCTCCCAGCTGCCCGGTGTGGGCTGATTACATGAAGAGAGGAAGGAAAATAACTCTGGATTCGGCTATTAGTGCATTCAACATATTTTAGCACTTAAGGATTTTTTTAAAAGAGGGGCTGTTCAAGTGTACGTACTGGGATTGACAGACTAAAGTTTATTTATTTATTTTTTTTTTTTGACATTTCGGACCTGGAAGTTGTAATTCCAAGGTTTGGCCACTATATCAAATAGCTTCAAAGCCCTACACTGTTCCTGGGGGCTTGATCGAGAGTGCTGCAGGGATGACATGTTTTTGAAGGCAAACACCGGAAGTTAAAATCGCACCAGTTCCCTTGACAAAAAAGCCAACCGTCTGAAACGGTCCGTTCTCCACCTGTTTCCTCCCGAAAAGCCCAGTCTGCTCTGATTGGTCAAGGTTTCTGGTCTTCTGCAACCGCTCCACCGGTGTCTCTGCGGCCAGGGAACAACTGTAACCGAGTTTAGCTGCATTTCTAACACCACAATAACCGCTTCTACACTAAAACCTTAACAACCGCACGTGTTCCAGCGGGAATCTGAACATCGGCGACCAGATTACAGCTTTCCCTGACATTCGCCTCAGGTAAATACTGCGTTTTATATATTTCTGTCACATAGTTAGTTTAGTAGATTTGTGAGAAATGTCCGAAGAGACACAGAAGTAACAGCAGGTAGCAGTATGTGATGTAAAGACTTACAGTAACCCTCAGGCTGTCGGGATGAAAAGTACGACGCAAAACAATAGAAGATGTGAAACATTAGTAAAGTAATAATTACACGTAAAAAGACACCTAATAAACGTACAAAAGTAATCAAATGAATGGTAAAGTAGTACTGTAGCAAAAGACACAAACACTCCTTAAAACAAGCACATTCATTCATAGCTAATGAAATGGAGACTGTGCATACATAATGCACAAAGTTTGTGTCAAAATTGTGTCGTATCGCTCTTAGGTCACAGCAGTCATCCTGAGCATCTTCCTGTGGATACTCTGATGGTTTTCTCATAATGTTGGGAGAGTCTGGTGGGCCCTATATATACAGTAAACACACACACACACACACACACACACACACAGTCTGCAGGGTCATAGGTGGCCAGTCTTTGTGAAGGCACCATTGAAGAGCTACCCTCATGGATCCTCAGCCTCCTCACGGTCCAGGTGAGGTCTCTTTGACAGCTTCTTTATTGTTGTGGAGGTTACAAAGAGCAGAGGACCTGCATCGGGATCAGTGGATGTGCCAACACCAGAGTCTTTGCAGGACACGGTGGACTGGAACGCTGTAGCAGAATGGTTTTTTTCATGAAACCCAAGCAATTCCACATAAGAAAAACACAGAGCAATATTGCATTCGAGGCACGATTACTAAAGGCGGCAACGTCTAACTGTTCAACTTTATCAAAAGCGCTCAAAATATTTCGGCCGACACACCCGTGTCATGCGGTATAACTTCCAGTGTTGCAGTTACCTGTAGTGATGTGCTGGCCTGTGTGCAGCATAGGCTACGTCAACATCTCAAGTGTGTAGTTATCGCCATGAACGGTGCGAAAGATGATGACAATTATTTTAGTATTTAAAAAATAAATAAAAAATAAAGGAAATTGATCACAGAGAACCTTTTAGTGTAACAAGTATTGTGACGCACCCAAAGCTTGGGCAATATATATATACATACCGATATATCAGCGATTACAGTAACACTAAGCGTATCTGTGAATCATAATGGTCGTAACTTTACACACGCTGTACAGTTGGCCCCACAGCTTCTCAGCAGGCGACTGGATATCAATGGTAATCAAAGTTAAACAACGTTGCCAAGCAAAGGAATGACTGGTTCCCTTCCTTCAGGGTATGTCTGAATTTATATACACACAAAACAGCATCAAAGCACACTCATTGTAAATCTGTGGTAATGCATGCCTGAATTTCGTCGCTCCTAAAGTAGTGGTGGGGTAAGGATGGTCCTGAAAGATACCACGTCGTTACCATGGTTTTGCACTCTGCGACTCATTACCGCAGTCTTGCAAAGGGAGGGGCGAGCGAACGAACGGCAATGACATGTGGAGTTCAATTATATGTCCTACCATAATTATGTGGACGACACTCATATTTACATAACAATAGACCAAGATGATTGTGGACCAATACTGTTGCTGTGCATTGAACAAATCAGTGAATGGGAGTCTCAGACTTCCCTACAATTATTAAAAAAATAAGAAAAGATCAAATGTCAACGCTCATCTTGAAGCCCTAATGTTTAACAATTCAAAACATGTCAGAAATCTTGGCGTAGTTCTGGACTCTGGACTACCTTAATTAAAAAAAAAAAAACATCAACAGGAGTACAACATCAGCTCACTACCATCTTGAAAGTACAGCTAGACTTCAAGAACTAGTGTCTCAGCGAGACCTTGAGAAACTTATTCAGAACGCTGCTGCCTCCTCACTAAAACCAAGAAATTAAAAAAAAAATCACCCTAGTTCTCAGAGCTCTGAACTGTCTTCCTATGCATCAACGAATTGATTTCAAAATGTCATTATTGACAAAGCACTGAATGGTTTGGGGCCAAAATACATGTGATATACAGCTGTGTTCCAGAGCTCTAAGATAATCTGGGACAGGCCTGCGCGCTGTCTGCAGATCTGGAATAAACTTCCAAAACACTTGAAGTCCGCCGCAACCCTTTATTCTTTTAAAACTTTGCCTATGCTCCTTAGATGCTCCTCTTAAATTCTGTTTTGTTTTTGTTGTTGTTTTTTTTAATCTTTTGTGAATCGTCGTTATTGTCTTTGTTTATGCTTCTGTAAAGCACTTTGAATTGCCTTTTGTGTCTGAAAGGTGCTAAATACACTTGCCATCCTCTGATGGGCCTCATATTATTGGAACAATAATGGAACAATGTCATAAATCGCAAGTATCCTTTTAAGGAGACGTCATATACAGAGCAATATTTCAGACTTGCAGAACAAAATCAGTGTAATGAATGCAAGTCGGTGTTCTGCTAGGTGACGGAGGAAAAAAAGCTCAATCCCCAATTAGACGTCAATTCTCGGATGCAACATTTCCCTCGGCAAACAAAGGTGTTTTGCAGCTTTGTGAAAGTATAAAAAAAAAAAGGTCACCTGATAAAGCGAGAAGTGTGTTGTGACCTTACCATTACATTCCTTCACCTGTACACCTGTACACATGTACACCTCACTCTGGTCTCTATAGCAACTAATGTGCTTCATCACAGCTGGGACTGGGGAACCTCACAAATACCACTCATCATGAGAAGTCACAGTTCTGTCATTAGCCAGAACACGCCAGTGTTCCTCTGTGTTCCTTTTTTGTCTTATATTATCTAATTAAAAAAACTGTTTCTGAGGTTCCACTTGGTGATTACGCTTCACTTCCTCCAGCACTAGTTGTTCTCGGCAGCCTGCGCCGAAGGTTTCTAATATTAATATCCGTGTGACATAATCCTGTCCACCCCTAATGCATGTCTGATGTCTCCTGCGCTTTTAGAGGCTTTCTTTCTGTGAAGGTGTTGCTTCAAACCATCTCACATTTGGAGAAATGGAGCGTGCAAATGGAGAAAAACAAGGGGGTGGAGAAAGAATGATGCATAGTAACATCGCTTGGGAAGGGATCATGTCAAAAGGAACTGCTGACAGAAATAGACATGATCGGGGAATTCCCGTGTTTGTAAAAAAAGATTATCACATACAAACAGTGTCTTCTCTCAACTCCAAGTGCAGATTTTTTGATTTACAGTTAAAAAAATGGCTCAAGCCTCTGTACACTTAAGATGAACCCCATGAGTAAACAGACATGACTGTACATGGAATATGGTCTGGCAACAGTGAAGATGCCGTGACCCCTGGTACCCGATGCACTGCGTATGTCCGAGAATTTTCTGTGATTTTGGCAACCCTGTAACGGTACGACTTGGAACCCAGGCAAGGAGACTCAAAAGCGACAACTCAGAAACAGATCTTGCAAAAGACTTTACTGAAGTCAAAACAGGTTTGGTACACAGGAGGGCAGTCAGAGAAGCAAACACATCCGATAGGGAATAGACGAGTGGAGAGTCACGAAAGCTGGGTCAGGTATTGCCGGGGAATCCATCTCTGGAAACAGGAACTGGACACACAGGACCAACGCTGGAACTCTAAGGTGCATAGGTACAAAGACGAAGAGGGTAATGAGACACAGGTGGAAACACTAATGACCTGATGGGGAACACCTGTGGCAGGAAGTGAAGGCGCTGAAACGAGAGGAGAGGTAAGTAACACAAAATAAAACAGGAAGTATAAACCAACAACATAAATGACCCACATTTAACGGACAACAGGAACCCTTACAAACCCGGTGTAAGGAAGTTTCGAAGCGTGGCGCTGAAAACAAAACACATCCCACCAGTAGTGTTAAAGAAGGAAATGACTTGTGGATGTGGAAACTGGCAAGATTCACATGAGGCAGGCCACAATTATGCAAATAGCAGGTCAGTACAATAGCGTGGTGATTAATGACTTTGGAATGTGAAGTATAGGTCATTACATTTCAGCACCACAGACAGCTCTGGAGGCAGCAAATCCCAGAGCTGTTAATGTGAGATTTTCATTCGTTTTATTTACCCTCAATTCAGCCTTGCAGACGGGCCTTTCCCTCAGCCCTTGTACACATGACGCCTCCTTCTCAAACAGGTTTTTGCATGAGTAATGTATAATAAAGCAAGGCGGCATATGTTTACAAATCTTTTTGGTCGGTTTCATTTTTCACTCCGTCCCTGTGTCTTGCATGACTGATGATTGTTTGGAAAAATTTAAATACATTGACAAATGAGCCTATTGTTGACTTCTTTAAAAGCCCCAAATGGCTCACGTCTGAAATAAGGCTGATGACTTCTCTCTCTCTGTTGCCTGCCACAAACAACTCTGTTTCCTTTCTGAGAGTGTTAGCGTATTTCGGATTCAGTCGAAGTGCCTTTGGCGCTAATTATTCTGGATATAAGAAGTTATTACATAACACTCTTTTTAGCGTTCGGCAGCTTATTGTTCAAAGGTACAAGGGTTTTTCTGAGCAATGTGAGCCTTTACTTTAAATTTGCATTCAATTATTTTTGACCACTACGCAGCTCAACAATCTTTAAAAAACACACTGACATATTATCAAACATATATCAGTATTCATATGGAGTTGTATATCTCTCCACCTAGTAAATATAGGACCAATATTCATTTAATTGATTGGACCTCCACCAACGCCTGAGGGAAACATTTGGCTTTTAGCTGCAAAATGCTTCTCTATGTTCACCAAATAGTTGTCAACTTTGTCTGTCTGCTGTTTGCGGCTGGCCTAGAAGTGTACAGTGGCTTGCAAAGTAAATGAAAGCTGTGAGACTGAAGCTAAACATTTATAGAAACGTTTGTAGGCAGTAAAAGCAAAACAATACTGAAAGATGCAGAAGCTGCCAAAACATCGAGCTGAGGAGAACTGCAGAGTTTTGTGACAACTGTCAGAGGGTTCGTCTTTATCAGAGCCGCCTTCACATTACATATAATTCAATCCATTATTTAAAAATATTGATTAGTGGAGATTGTAATGAAAGTTCCTTTGAATATTTAAAGTCCATGTGAGTTGAAGTAAATTGGCTGAAAAAGTTGTATTTAAACTTTAGGCCTTATTTGGTACAAAAGAAGACCCAAAAGATTCTTAAAGAACAGACCATTTATTTTGCTGGTCACAAGAATGTGGCTTTAATGCCAGAAGAAAACATCGGACCTTTTTATTTTATTTTATTTATTTATTTATTTTTACTTTTTACTCTTTACTAGGAGAGTGCTGTTGTCACAACCTTTTGCCTTTTATTAAGATCTTTTAGAGTTATCGTCCAAGAAGCAGATAGCCATCTCTCATCAACCTCAGTGGTTCCAGTGAGATGAACCGAAACAGTAAAGTTGTGGGCCGTAAAACCAAAACAAAGCTGAAAGAGACTAAAAAAGCTCTGAGCTGAGGGAAACTGGGGAGTTGGGTGATAATTATCTCTGGGTTGTTACTTTCACATCACACATTTGTTCTATTGTTGATAAGTAAATATTGAGTAGTGCAGCTTTAAATTCTAATTAGCAGATATTTGCAAAGCACTACGATATAAATTAGGTACAAACAACCTTTACTATTTGATAGCCCCCTTATTGAATATGCAGTTTTTCATTCAATATCAAACAAATTAATATAGACTTGTATTTTCCATCACATATGTGGGACATAACACAGTCTCTCAATAAGTTGCATGTCAGATCTAGTGACATTTTATACAAGTAGCAAGAGGAGAGTGAATAGCAAAATACATTTTTTTGAATTTTCCAATAGTTTCCCTGGGAAATTAAGCAAATGTGATTTTGACATTTCTTGCAATGCATCTCAATAAAAACAGGATGTGGGAGACGACAAGAAGTCACAGGTTGAAAACATGTCTGCATTCTTTGGGGATTCCTGCATTATTAGTTGATATTAAATTAAGAGTATACAGGAAGACAGGAGAAAAAGTCAATTATATATATTGTACCCTAAACCTATGTTGACTCACTTGAGAAAATTACAAGTGATATTCGTGTGTACTATTGCTTAGAAAAGTCCCCTCTTTGAAGGATTAACCTAGTTGTAGTCTTGTAATGTTTGCTCCAATTACATCTTGACTAGCAAATGCAAATCCAGTTAAAACTAATTAGCTTTGAAATATAAGAAATGGAAAGGGTGAAGTTCCTGACAGTGGAAATGCTACAGTGAATTTAACTTGAATTAAACCTAATTAATTTCTATACCTGGGGTTGACTTGGCATTCACCTTGGCTTGCTGCACCAGGGAGCATCCTGGCAATTAAATTTTTAAGAGTGGAATCACGGGAGGTCAGACGACCCACAGAGTCAGCGAGAGGCGGATGAAGTGAGTCGGGGGGCAGAGAGAAAAGGTCAGAGAGCAATTGTGAAACAATGTTAGGAACAAGGGGGCACTTTGGCACACAGAAGATATTCTATATTTATCCGTATATAATGTGACAAAAAAACTGAAAGCTCTGTCTGGCTCTGCCCACAGAAAGGAAATAATGATGCGTTAGTATGAAGATCATTTCTATGTCCTCTGGAGTTATACAGTCATGCCTGTTTTATCTTTATCATTACTAGTTTAATTTCCTCCCATTTGCTGACCTTTTAATTACTGTCGGTATGAATAGTTTTGATACGAAATACTCGCCTGTGAAAACGTGGTGTTTTTCGTGTCGTTTGTTTGCCCCGCCCCCCCGGTGTGTAAAGGCCTTAAGGACATGACTTGCATCTAATTGGACCAAAGTGACATTTGCACACACGTCGCTGTTCGATGTGCTGCGGCTGCGCTAGCTGTCTAGCCTGCGAACTGACGTTAGCGGTGCACTTTTCCCCGGGAAATGTTTGATTGGTCACTCGTGCGACAGGCTACGGTGTAGGACAAAATGTGTGTTCATATGTTTAAGTTAGCTAGAAAAGGAGACTTTAGGCAGAAAACTAACGTTGTCGTTGTTCGAAGTCTGTGCCTCTTGGCGTGTCCGTCCGCTCTGCCTCTGATAGAACACTGACGTTACTGCTTTACGCCAGATTCGATTAGCTGTATTGATATAAGTTCTCCATCTCGACAGAAAGGTCGGTAATGCGCGATATACATTTCTTTTCTGTTTCCCTTTCTGTTTATTCTTCCTCAGAGGAGAACACGGGACAAGTGAGTGTGAGTGACGCGTGTATTTTCTTTCACCATTGAACCTCTACAGAGTCAGCTGTCTCTGGGCGGAACCTGTTCTCGTTGGCTGGCAATAAAACCTCATCATCTGCCAAAAACAAAGACAGCCGGAAAGGTCAGGGATGATGTCAGATTCCAAAGTGTGGTGGAAAGTTGACATAACTCACTCAAACACACACACACACACACACACACACACACACACACACACACACACAGGCACATGCAATATTACACTTTAATAGTCACACACACGTATACATTGCATGCACATACATCCACAAACATATACAGACACAGAGTACTTGTAAACACATGTACAACCTTGGCCCCCGTCATAACAGATAAGCACACTGGCATAAACATAGGCTACATGCGCGCACACATGGATACACATATACACGAACACACACAGAGAAAACATACAGGAACTTTTGTAAATATGAGCAGGTAAGCATATTATACATATATGAGTACAGAATCAAGAACAAACAAACACACACACACACACACACACACACACACACAGAGACACACACACACACACACACACATAGAGCTCTTGGGATTACTCCTGTCGGTCCTGAAAGTGAATCCATTCCGATGCCTTGCTGAGACTCTATGGATATTTTATAGGTCTCTTCCACCATTTTAAAGAATCTTTCATGTGGTTACATCTCATTGCGTGTAGTCGGAGTGTGTGTGCGCCCATGTGTGTGTGTGTGTAGCGCACAGGTAGAAGATTAAAAAGTAGTAGTGTAGTGGTCGTTATTACCTTGCTCCATGTTCCATAGGCCACTTACTCTGCAAGGTATCTCAGTTCTGAACTCGTGTTGTAATTCAATTAAATTACATTAGATTGGAATTAAATTCTACTATTTTGTGAAGACCCAATGTCCTCATGAACAGGGCTTTATTTGAGAACAAATTACAGCGTCACGGCGGGAGATTTTCATTCCAGTTACATCAGACCCGACTTTATGTTTTAATACAATATGCTTTAACATGGTATTCAACTTGCTATAACACTGTATGACTACAACAGCAACTTGTTGCAGACTTTACAGCACCTTCATACACTACGTTCCAAACATTTTTGGCCATGCACGCTGAAAACTGCCTTTCTGGCAGTTGTATAATTTTAAATAATATCAGACCTAATGTAACATTTTCCCATAAATGTGCTTGACTGGCTCTTACAGGAGGTTAAGAGTAATCTGATCACCTAACACAAGACAAAATCCTTAACTCCACTTACCTTACCTTTTCCACATGTACCTACTCCCTGAAAAACAAATGCTTTCTAGTGGGGGAGGGGGTGTTGTGCAACAGGGAAATGACAACCTTTTCTTCTACAAATGCTAACCCACATTTTTTCCATGCTGAGTCTCTTTACCGCCGTGCAGCCTAGCACAACAGTCCATCTAACATCCAAAATGCAAAAAGAAAAAAACGAAAACACCTGATACACATCTCAAGATCGACTCTTGTACCAGAACACTGATAACGTTTGTCTTCAAACAGTCACTCATTTCACAAGGACCTAAAAGCATTACAATACGTATCACTATTGTCTGTGAAGTATCTTTAATTTATTTATGTATGTATTTAGCACAAACCAAGTATCCATTAAAAAGTGTGCTACCTTACAGCATATTTCACAGAAATTATTATTATTATAATTATTTTTTTTTATTGCTACCTCACATCTCTCAATACCAATAAAGTTCACTTTTTCAAAACTCTTCACACAGTCAGCACAACAGACATCAATCAAGACTAAATGTCACTTGATACAGCTCTTGGATACAAAATGCAGTGACCACTTCTTTCAAATCTCATGGACTGTTTTCTCACTCCAACCATTAAACCATGTTCATGTTTCTTTTTTTATGTTTATCCCCCAACCTTTTCCCTCAAGAGGGTTTGCCATTTGTTACATTCAAAAACATTAAATAAACACCACTAAACCTCTGTGTATTTACACTCCATTTTGCACATGTTTACATACTATTGTCAGAACTGTCCTAATTGGGACACTGAGCATCTCATTTCATTGCTTGGTGACCTCTAGGAAAGACTTGTGCCGGGTGAGCAAAGACCTCTCTTCCTGTCACAGAATGATTTACACCCTCCAGTCACCCTCCATTCCACAAAACCTCCATTTTTGGGTGTGGAGTTTCTGATCACCGCCCACATGCTCAGATGTCCCTCTTGCTATGACATAATGAATGCTGGGAGTCTGGACATGTCTGCAGAAGATTGCCAGGGAAGGATCAGGCTTGTGAAAAGATTCTTTCCCAGGTGTATTACAAGAGAGGACAGAAGGCGAGATGTCAGAGAGAACTTGTGGCCACATGCAGAAGACAGAGTTTTACTGGCACCGTTGTGTTTCTATATCTGTAGCTGTGCAATACTAGCACGTATTGCACTTCTGTATCGTTTTTATATTGCATCACTGTAATCACACAGCAATTCTGTCTTCTGAGATCCTCACTGTCAGGTTAGACGATCATTGCATCATTGCATCATAAATTCTTGTCACTACAAATTGTAGGCCGACCAGTGATAGCTTTGTGTCTTTCGTGCCGGGGGTTGGATGAATGTACGTGTGTCTCTTCACACGTCTTCACACAGTCGACCTCAGTCATTCAGCTGTGCGCTCTCTCTCTTTTTCCCTCACATTTTGCATGTGTGTGGGGAGGGTGACATCGCACCCTATGGTGTCATTTATTTGGTCCAGCATTCCTGACCCGAGGGTGGCAGTAAAGTAGTATACTGATGATGAAATACATAATAGTTCCTCTGTTGCTTCACCCTCTACAGTTGTGTGGGGACGAGCGCTCTGTGATCCTATCGGTCGACGTCATGCAAAACAGAAAATAATCGTTTTCTCACGAATTCCGAAAATGTCCAGAGAATGAGCTGTGGATATTGTCCAGAGTTTCCCTTTTGTACATGTAGCAGAGAGATTGTCCGTGTCAGTTCCGCGTTTTTTTCACTTCCTGGAAATACTTTTTTTGGTTTAGGCGAGACGTGGCGCCTGGGAGGGAGGATATGACGTGGATTACACCATGGTCATGTAGCCGGTTCATCATTTGGTCATAAACCACCGGGTCTCTCAGAGTTCCTTCAAATCGTCAGACGATTTCGCCGTCGGCCCGTACTGACAAAAGTTCCCAGATCTCGTTGTCATTTTACAGTGCTGTCTTTGTGCACATGACCCATCTTCCAAAGACCCCGGGTGTTTGTTTTCTTCCAGTCGCCCACTCACTTGCTGTGTATTTGCCGCACAATGAGCGTCTCGATTCCCACATGGGCTCAATCGGACCTTACGCAGACTTAGTACTAGGGAGCTGACAGGGTAAAGTTTAACGCGCGGGTTTAACTGATGGGGACGTTTGTGTCCTCACGTGCTCCGGGTAATGTCTGGATATAATGTGTGTGTAGGAGGCAGCTTAAGTGATACGGGACAAAATCCACAGTTCTTGTTTCCCAGCAAAATTATATTCAGAACTCCATCGGAAGCTTATGTGAGGCTTCGGCAGTTTGCGTTAGTCCAGTCAGGTGGATATCTTCCAAAGGTACGGCCCTTTGATTGTTTTTCCAGTCGGTTAACAGGATGAGAGAAGATCATAAACATATTTCATCTGCATATTTCCCCTGAGAAAGGAACATCACTTTGGTTGAACAGCTTATGAGTCACAGGCTGGAGTCACACAGAGGCATTGCATTGTTTTAGAACCTCCAAAAGGTTAGAAAACACAGCAGTATAGTGCATTTCTAATCATGAACTTGGTTGCTCACAGTTCCTCCTTACTTTCCGCGCTGCCTTATTATTACCACCGCGTGCCACGGAGGATTTATCAGCAAGCTATAATTAAAGACCACAGGTAAAATGTCGGGGGTGTAGTGGTAAGGCCTGCTCCGAAAACACTGTAGATGGTTGTAGTATGTTTTAGTATTCTTTTTTGTGATGTGGCGCCATCTCATGGTAGAAACCTGGTGTAACGCAGAGGCCTGACAAACGATTACATACTAAAAGATCTTAAGAGAAGATGGTACAGTTCGAGGACTGGACATACTGTATGTTGCTTCGTTAGCATGTTAGTCGTATCCTCTATTGACCCTGTCTTGTCCACACACAGTTGCTGCTCGAAGCAAAGCTCTGTGTTTAATATGTGCCGGATCTAGTGCACTGTTAAAAGCAGACAGATGTTGTCTGTCATAACAAAAAAGCCCAGGAAACAGGCCCAGGTGGCTCTAAATAGTCCAAGATGGAGATTAAAGTCCTGGAACGACAGCAGCCTACCAAGAATTATCCATAATGGCATTGACTACTTTTGGACCTAAATCAGTCAGAACATCGTCTGGATCACCACGAATGGTAATACGAGCAGAACCACACTGCCAAAAAAGAGCAAGCTTGGACTCTTTAAAGTCAGATATCTGTTCATTTTGCATGTTAACTTGTCTCCATCCTGAAGTCTTAAGCCTCCAGTCTCCCCAGTTGAAATAATCATTACTTTGGGAGGTTATGGTGATATTAGATAATAGCACGTCTTTCATATTATAGTCTAGAATTAGGAGCAAATAAATAACAAGGCAGCAATGTAATGTTTGCTTTGTAGCTATATAATATAATATTAAAATAAAACCTATAATCCTGCCTGTGGAAACTCCCTTTGTGTCTTACTAGAAAACCAAAGTCGTGAAGGTTTAGTGTGTTTTATAGGTTACGGAAGTTTTCTGATCAAGTGTGTGTTTTTCCCACGGGGTGATGTGTTTCTTCTCCTGTTACTGCATACAGCCTATGCAACTTTATCAAATAGCTTCTGCTCTGTGTGAGAACTGAGGACGTGTCAGTGGGCCATCTGGAGAGTATTACTATAAAAAAACGTTTTAAAAAAATGCAGGATTGAACAGTATTGTATGAACTGGTTGTTTCTAGTTATCACTGTCTCTCTCCCCTCCTTTTCTTTTGGTTTCCTCTCTCATACCTCAAGTACACAAACTCCAGAGAGGGGAAGGCTGGGAGAGAGACAGACAGAGAGACTGGGAGAGAGAGGGGCTGGGAGGGTGGGAGAGAGACTGGGAGAGAGAGACTGGGAGAGAGAGGGGCTGGGAGGGAGAGAGACAGAG
>CALSCE010010634.1:8263750-8279815 GCA_943593645.1 Bovichtus variegatus
GGAGAGAGACAGAGAGAGAGACTGGGAGAGAGAGGGGCTGGGAGGGACTGGGAGGGACTGTGCGAGGTTGACTAGGATCCAAATCCACTGAAGCAAAGAGTAAAACGCCTACTGAGTACAGCAGGAAGAAAAAAGAATGTTCAGCCATTAAAGGACCATTAAGGAATTCGCTCAACACGGCCCGACTGTTTTAAACTGTGACCGAAGCCACATGGATTGATTATTTTCAGTGGGGAAGACTGTTTCAGTGGGTCATATACTGAAGACACAGAAATAGTGAAGTTGTTAAAAGACGTACTAGTAATGTCAGGTAGGGCGCTGCTGGTCCTTCTCCTCTCCCTCTATCTGACGGTGGGGTCGGTGCAGAGCCAGGGTTCCCCCCAGGATGCCTTTATCATCCAGTACCTGGAGAGGAGACTGTCTCAGATGGAGGTAGGTGCTCACTGCGCTTCTCTTCCACATGCATCAGGAGACATGAGCACTATAACCTCAATCCTCACAGCTGTTACTCATACGTGACCTGACATGCAGCTTTTTTTTCATCTTTTTCTTGCTCTAACGTTAGAAACATCAGACCTTAAACTGAGCAGAGTAATACATTACGTAATGAAAATACTGGAGGTGTTAGTCAGATCTGTAGTGATACAGTATGTCTCAGCGAGTTAATGTATAGTGCACTTTGTTTCAAAGTGCTGTCAGGTACCAGAATTCTATTATTAAGGTAATAAGCATTAGTTATTGCTCATTGCTAAGATGGTACATTTACTCAAGTACTGTACGTGCACTTTTGAGGTACTTGAACTTTACTTGAGTATTTCTTTTTCATGTTACTTTATACTTTTACTCCACTACATTTATTTCACAGTTTTTATATTATTAATAAATTTAAAATAAACTAATACAACATTTTATATATTTTTTTATAGGTTTGGCTACTTTGATCTGCAGTATATTAAGTAGTTAAAATGATCTCCACAAGCTGCAACATTAAAGTGACACATTACAGTGATGCATCACTAATTATAATCCAGTAAAATAATACATATGATTCTGAAAGGGTCACTATTGCATAGTGAGCACCTTTGCTTTTGCCACCTTAAGTATATGTGACAATAGTAAATGCTAAAACATACAAATGTCTGTTTTATTGCAAAATGAACCTTGTTAACATTAGCTAACAGTCTATTGAGATGAGCAATTTGAGTTTATTCCTTATGAGTTCACCAATTGTGTATTCTGTATATATTTTTTTCTTTCAAAGGCCATGTATTCTTTCACTTATTTTGTGCTCATAACACTTTTTTCTCGTTGTCAATGATGTCAGGAGCGTATGAATCAATGTGAGCAAAAAACAGTGAGCGTCACCCAGAAGACCTACGACCTCTCCTCTGAAATCCGAGGTTATCTGTCCACTCTCAGTGTTGTGAGGTAGGCCTGTCTTAACGACCACTTTATCACGATCGGCAGTTTGCTTAAGGTGCCTGAGAACTGTGAGAAATGAACTGTGAGAAATGAACTGTTCTGTGCTGTAGATCAGAGGTGCAGAGCCAGATGGACAGCGTATCTGTGCGTGTAGACCGGGTTGAGAGAGAGCTGGAATATCTTGAAAACAAGATTCCCACCCAGACTGACATCGAGATCGAGGAGGCACTGCTGGAACAACAGATAAAAGCTGCTGAGGTGGACCAGCTGAAAAAGAAAGCCAAGATCAAAGTGGACAAAGGTAGGAAGTGAGTTGTTACAGTGCGTGTGTGTGTATGTGTGTGTGTGTGTGTGTGTGTGTGTGTGTGCGCGCGTGCGTGAGTGTGTACACTTGTGTGTCACTGACAATTACAGCATTTATCTGTTAAGTTGTCAATGCATATGTATTATAGTAGGAGAATGAAAGAGAAAAAGACAGAAACTGATACAAAATGTGCAGTTCATTCATACTCTCTCCAACATCCCCAGACTGCAGCATAGCCCTGAGTCAAATCAAGTCTCTCAAGATTGTGAAGAAGGCTGGAGACACCTATGGTTCCTGGTTCAAGGACCCCTCCGAAGGATCAGCTACGGTCTGTTCTTTACGTGGCTACAGTGATAATGGGCTGTTTACAGTGGAGAGACCCCTCAGTGTGGGGCTGCTGATGGATCGACCTCAATGAATTGTACTTTTATGGGCCGATTCACCCAATGACATTCATCAGCAATGGCTAAAGATACTGTAATGTAAAAAAAAAAAAGCAAAGTTGCCAATTGCATGAATAACAACATCACCATCTATAAACCAGGTTGAGTTGCACGATACAATTTTCATTCACGTCTCAAGTGATCACAACTGTAAATCTTTTCAGGTCTACCTGCTCAGTGGAATTCATAACAACACTCTGCTGGAGTATGATTCTCTGCACAGTTTCACCGAGAGCACCACCACGCCACCAGTTAAGGTGGTGCAGCTGCCTTTCTACTGGCAGGGGACAGGTCAAGTGGTCTACAATGGATTCCTCTACTACCATAAGGCAGACACTCCCAACCAGATACTGAAGGTGTGTGGCTGAAGTAAAGTAATCAAAGCCTTATACTGTGTATGTGTGTTTCCCCATCAAGGCATTTATCTGCTGATTTGCTCTGTTTGTCAAATATAAAAGGGATTGAATAAATTGTTAATTTAGTGGTCACCACTAAATTGAAGGATCACATTGCTTTGCATTACTGAGAAACAGTGACTGCTGCAATTCAATGATTTGGGACTTTTTTACAGTGTTGAAGTAAACCGGCTGTCCAGGTTTTGGCCAGACACTGACTTCAGATCCTTCCAAAGGAGCTTAGTCATCGGGAGTTGATTTTGGCCTATTTCCTGTTAACTGAGGTCAGGGAACTCACAATGCCAAAATAAACACATTTGTTCCAGTGAAAAAAAAAGTTCCTTTTTTGAAGATACATTATGTGTTTTAAAGCCGATGTAATTGCTACAGACAATTTACAGGGGAAATGTATGTTAAAAGTAGAACAACTGTGCTATTGAAATTACAGTATAGACCCACAAAGCCTACAGTAGTTTTAACAGGATTGTACCAGGATTGTCTGAAATATCTTATCAACTATTGATTTGATTGCCATGACATTTTGTACAGACATTTATAGTTACCAGAGGATGAAGGCAATCCTGGCCTTTTCTCTAGCGCCACCATGAGGTAAAAATGCGTACTTCTGAGTGAAATGACAACTATTGGATGGATTATCTTGACATTTTGATGATCCCTTATCTTTTCATATAGCGCCATGATCCGGTCAACATTCTAAATTGCAGTAATATTTTGGTTTGTGACCAAATACCTGCAAATTAATGACACTGACATCAGCTTCAGCTGCACGTTGGTTTGGTGCGAATTAGCAAATGATGGATAACATAATAAACATTACCTGCTAAATATCTGCATGTTAGTATTGCCATTTTGTACATTTTGGCATGCTGACATTAGTTTTGTTTTGCTAAAAGCAACAGTGTGCATACATCCAGCTTCACAGAG
Source organism: Bovichtus variegatus (assembly GCA_943593645.1). Lineage (NCBI taxonomy): Eukaryota > Metazoa > Chordata > Actinopteri > Perciformes > Bovichtidae > Bovichtus > Bovichtus variegatus. The sequence goes on from CALSCE010010634.1 coordinate 8,267,260, forward strand.
TCACTAGCATGTCTCCAGACAGGAGTATATCTATGTTCCAATGGTCCTATATTCCCTAGCTCAATATCCTCGTAATATGGTACATTAAGGAGACCTTTCAAAGATCTTGTGTTCTCAGAAATGTTTTTTTTTTTCTCTATGTCAAATGCTCAATGTATGTTTCCCTGGGTCAATATGTTCAGCTGCTGATGTTAGACCCCTTGAATCCTACCGTAAATTTGCTGGCAAGACAGTTTTCTTGACTTTAGGCATTGATATTTCAACAGTGACTGAAAGCATTTTTACTATTCAAACTGCAATTTTTGCAATTTGAACTGCAAACACAGCCCTTACCAATCTCTTACAATGAGGACCCTGGGAACGTACGGAAGGGATGACTGTTTGTGCGCCTCCTATTCTGTGTTTAGAAAAACATGTCTGACACGACAGAAAAGAAATCCAAACTATAATGAATGCATTTCTGAATTTGTCTATCCCCATCTGTTTCCATGACATGAAGGTAGACCTGTTGAATGGTACAGTGGTGGACAGTACACTTCTACCTGGAGCAGGTCGTCTACCAGTCTACAATCTGAACCCCAACACCTACCTGGACCTGGCTGTGGATGAACTCGGCCTCTGGGTCATCCATGCTGACCCTGAGTATGGAGGAAACCTCGTCATCACCAAACTGGATAAAGGTAAAGAGTACTGCATCTATGCATGTACATAACATACATAAGTAACAAAACCCTGTCTATATTAGCACCTTTTTTTGTTTTTGTTTGTTTCTCACCTCAGGAAGTTTGGCAGTAGAGTATACCTGGGATACACAATGTAGAAGCCGTGATGCTGAAGGAGCCTTCCTAATATGTGGGACCCTCTATGTGGTCTACAACACACGCTATGGAGGTCGCTCTACCATACAGTGTCTCTACGACATCCATGACACCATCCACAGGTTGGATGACACTCAGACAGACCAACAAGATACAGTATAGCCTAGATACTTACGCATGCATGCATTCTTATAATAAACCACATGTATACAGGAAAACAGAAACAGGTAAACTAAATGTTGAATCACAGTGTTAAACAATGTTTTTTTCCCCCCAAAATTCAAACAAGCACACTTTGCATCCACAGCATCATCACGGAAGCGATGTCTTAATTTAATTCTTCAATTTTCCCCTTTTCTGTTCCGTCCATCTGCAGTGATGAGAGTCCTGTAATGTTCTTCCCAAAGCGCTACACCAGCCACAGCAGCATCCACTACCACCCCGGAGACAAACAGCTGTATGCGTGGGACGACGGCTACCAGACAATATACAAAGTGGAGACGCTCAGAAATGACCAAGTCACTGCAGAATGAAGAGGATCCAAAGTGTTTATCCTTTTAAAACTTGTGTTATCCCTTCAAAAAGAATCCTAAATTATAGAATGAACATCACTTACAAAACCAACAATTAAGGGACATTTTTAATGAGTAGCTTATAACCTACTGTTGTTCAGTATAGTGATCTTTTGCTGGCAACGGATGCTACCTTTATCACTATTAATTGTTATGGACATAAAGATCATGTCCAACCAAAGGCATTTTTATACATTATGTAGTGTTTATACTTTATATCACCACAATAAAGAACATTTAAGTGTCATGTGTATTTTTACTTACCGTCAATGGACAATTAAAAAAATATTTTGGTTAAAATATTATTAATATAGATGTGGCATAAAATTGAGAATCTGTTATCCTGGTCTGTGTATGACCTATAATACACTACAGTTGCCTATAGCTGCACCCGAAACATACGTAGGCTACATACAGGCCCTGTTTAACATTTTGCAGAGCATGTATGGTGTTGCTTTAACTTAAGTTGTAAGTTGCTTTTCTGGTGTTTGTTACCTGTCATCTTTTGATGGTAGCTGAAGATTTGACTCCCTCTGTAATTTTATTTAGTCAGGTTGTCCCATCCAGATCAACCTTCCGAACCAGAAACATTAATAATCAGACAACCAGGAGGCAAAAAACAAGACAGACAACCAACACTCTAGCGACAAAATAGAGGCAATGGAAACAAATATGGTACGAGAGTCGTGAAAACGTTAGATAGTGAATCTTCAGTTTCTAGCTGTTTTGTAGTTACTTTCCTTTAAAAAGTGCATTGTACCCGTGTAGGCGAGGTAAAGCAGCCTAGTTATGGGACTGTATGCCATACGATTCAAATGAGAGAAGAGATGTGAGGTGGTCTGGAACTGTAGGCTCTTATAAAGAGAGCGGTGATGATAATGAGCATGGAATTAGTCATCAGTGATAAAGCACACTGTGATAAATAGGGGGATAACTGGAAAGCGATGATGGGACAGTATGACAGCACAGAATGTGTAGCCTATAACCTTATACAAGGGAGATAAGGGTCCTTCTCATGGCAGTATGACACACAGGTAGATGTAGAGAATAAACATGTATCAAAATGTTTGAGAGGCACCCACTTTATGACCACTCTTTCGCTTCTTATTCGCTCATGACAAATATCCCCGTGTAATGTCCCAACATAGACGGCAAACAAGAGTCTCTAAAACCCTCTGGCTCTTCTTCTTTGTTTGAACGTCTGCGAGTCATCCCGCCCATTTTCGGTTGGTTGGTGACGTAGTGAAAGGGGCGGGTCGACTGTGACCGTTGAGTTTGACAGTAGCGACACACGACCAGCAGCAGGGCATTGTTGGCTGCTGTGGGGGTTTGAAACGAGGAAAATTGTGGTCAACTTCAAAACAACTGTTCTGTATAACTATGAGGAGGAGAAACAGTAGTAGCGCCAGCAGGAGAAGCTCAACAATTAGACGACGCAGTGAGAACTTGCGTTTCGATGAATTCGGCTTTTTTCTTACTAAACGAAAGGACCAAAAACTTCATCATCGATGTCATGATTACAGGTGCGGGACAGGCTAACATTAACGGGACGCTAGCTCCTGGGAACTAGTTAAACTAAGCTACTCGGTAATATAATTGTGACGACCCCAGAGCATTTACAGTTTCTTGAAGACGGTACAATAACACTTGTAACAGTTACAGTATTTTCACTTTTTATCCTGGTAGCGTCACAGCCATATTATGTCTTTTATTTGTAATCTTTGCATTCGGTTGTTAACGTCAGTGAAAGACGTTAACGTTAGTGATATGCAATGCAAGGGCTTTTCCTGAGAAACCTAGTAACGGTTGGTTATAGCTGTTGGCTGAACATGAATCCGCAGTGTTGTTTAAAGTGTGTCCAGCTCACTTAACTTTTCTACCGGCCACTCAATGGTCTTTATCTGCCACTTGTGAAATCTATGTCACGTTAGAACACTTTAGAATTGTAAACACCGAGTCTGTGGTACCAGACAATTGAAATATGGAATATATCACGTAACCTAATCTGACTATTTTGAATTTAGGATTTGTATTATTTAAAAAAAATAATGTCTAATCTGTCTGCCATGGTGTTAGTTGACTTTCTTACCTACCAGAGCCAACATTTAGCCTGCAGGTGGCACGTGCTAATTACATGTTCCTGTGTGTCTCGAGTGATTTCCCGTTGAGTGTAACGTGCAGTGATATTGTATGTGACAGTAACTAAGTGGGACCAATATGGTTTCCAACACTACGCTTCAAGTTTTTTAATTCAACATTAAATTCAACCATTGGCCAATAAATAAAATCGCAAGCAAAAATAAATAATTAAAAAGGGTGCTGACTTGGTGCTTTCTTGTCAGTGTGGACAAACCTTTTAAATATACATATCTCAACACAAATGAATCCTTTTAGGCTGATGCGTAGCTTTACTTCCAGCACGTCTTAACTGTAGGTTGTGCACTGTAAACCCTGCAGCTGTGGAGCAAAGCCCCCCCACCCAACACTGGAATTATTATTATTATTTATTTATTTATTTATTTTTAGCGATCACATGATTTAAAAACCACAATACACAATCCTATTCATGAACACTTAAATTGAATCAGTACTGAATCCGCTCAACATAGACACATCGACTCAGACCTGATGTAACCATTGACATCATTCTTTGAATCGGAAGGTGAACCTCAATGGCCAGTGTCTTGATTCAGAATAACTGATGAATCAGTCCAAGCTCACCGTGTTGTGTTGTCTCTGTCAGCTACCCCCAGCTGAGCTCAATGAGAGTGAAAGAGCTGTGTGAGCTGCTCAGCTACTGGAATGGAGCCAGCTTTATCTGCAAGAGCCAGGTGAGGCTTGTATAAACTACTTAACAAAAAGTAAAAATGTTAATAATCTACCCTAACATTGCAGTACCATGCAGTAATTGTTTCATCAGACAGCTTGTTGCTGTGTTTTCAGATTGAGCGATTTATCAGGATGGGCATTCCCTCAAGTCTGCGAGGTAGAGTTTGGAAGTGTCTTCTCACCATTGACAGTCTGAGGGAAACCAGTGACTTCAACTACCAGGTAAAATACAATGAGACATGTGTTATTCTTATGTGATTAATGTTGCATACACTAGTACTCTAGGGCAAAACGATTCCTTCTATTCAACTCTTGTGTTATAATTTTACTTGCTTTATTGAGGCAGTGATTTCCACAAATAAATCGATGCGGTAGCAAAAACAAATGCCTGGATTACCGCAATTATTTTCAACAACCGTCTCTGAGTTATTTCAGAAATACACTGGTATTGAGGTAGTTCAAATTCCCAGGCGGGGAGGAAATTTGAGGGAAGCCTTCCTGAGACGTGAGGCACATTGGATTACTGTCTCCCACCTTTGCTAATGAAAAAAGACCTGGATCTCGGGGTCTTCCTGTAAAATGTACTGTGAAATGAACTCAACCTGCTGCTAAAACCCCTAAATGGACTATTCAATAATTGACCTCCGTGTTTTATAAAATGTATTTTCTACCATGACACAGACTATCTACAAAAGAGATGAACTTTTTAGCCTCTTGTTTTTGTAAATTTTCAAGTATGGGTCTATGTCCTGCCACCTGTCCATAAGAGGTTTTAAGATTGTTCCTCTAAGAACCTTAATTTACTGGAGGCTTACAATTGTATTATGCACTTTGAATTTCCTTGCTTTTTGCAACACCAAGGGTTGGCAAACAGCTGTTGCCATTTTGGATCAGTGCTTCAGAAAGCTTGATTTCCACCATAACTACACATGATGTTATTGTAGTTTAGCTAATCCAGGCTGGTTGTACATTTATTTGCCGCTTTACCAAACCTAGTCATTCATTCATAGCAGAAATGTTATCGATTGATTTCTAACAATGGAATGTTTTGGGCTTTCTCCAACAGAAGTGTTTGTTAGAGGTGCGAGGGCCCCTGGTGGACTTGGGAGTCAGCGAGTATGGCATCCTGTCAGCAATCGCCACACTGAGCGAAACCCAAAATGAACTGGGTTTGAACAATCAGCAGCCCTCCAGCTCCCCCGAGCCCAGATACTCTGTAGATGACATCACACTCTTCAGACAGATCGCCCTGGACCTACGTGAGCTCAAACGGGGGAATTAAGTTGTAGGCTTAGTGTGTGTGGAATGTTGTTGAGAAACATGGTCTCAAGTTTTTAAAGGGAGTGAATTTAAAAATGATTATTCTGTCCTTAAAATGTAGTATAAAGGGATAAATGTTGACTTTTAGTATTGCATATGTTACTATACTCTTCTTGTTGTGCATCAAACAATGCACTTCCTTGCTGGTAGGGAACCATATCTAGTTGAAGTTATGTAGTGAACAGAGCAGAGCTCAAAACAGTAATGTTACTTAAAAAGAAACACAGAAAAAGAGACACTGAGGATCTCTGGGAACACCAGGTACAAGCAGATTTTAGGTCTATTGTTTCAGGGGAAAAAAGAAGACTACGTCAGATTAATTTGACCTGTTCCATAGAACGTTCCTTCCCGACCCACCGCTCTCTGATGGGGGAGAGCCCAGAAGCCATTGAGGGTCAGGCTAAACTCTTCAGGGTCCTCATCGCTTACGCCAAATACAGCCCGCAGGTTGGATACAGCCAAGGTAATGTATCATATGATTTTATTGTATTAATTTATCTAACATACGTGGGATTCTAAAGCCCCTTTCACACATACACTGCAACCCTGAAATGGTCTAGACGTTGCCCGTAGGAGCTGTATTTGACAACACAAATGTCCAATACATTCGGACCGGACTTTACACTGCCAGCTCCCTTGTACTAAGTGGGTGTGATGTCCGAATGAGCCCATGTGTGAATAGAGCCAGTAGTGCCACTGCTCCTCTGGACATTATTCTGAGTTCATATATGAAAACGGCTAAAGACTTAATGGCTATCTTAAAACAGTACAAAGTTCCTCTTTCTTTCTTTCCTTTTTTTCCCCAGCAAATAATATTGAAGTGTCTATTATCAGATATTTGGCCCTGTTCTAGATGCTCATGGGGAGAACATTTTGTCATTTGAGCTTAATTGTGTTCCCTCACTCCTCATGTTTTTTTTCACACAATTCTTTTCTCGTTTAATGAAGATATCGGCAGTACACAATGTGAACACTTGATGGAAGCAAAGGACTATTCATATGAAGTTACCCATCAACTCAGTGAAATGAAACCCATGTTTTTTCACATTATTAACACATAATATAATAATATATTTGCTCTTATGATTTATTTTTAATGATGCATTTATTTGCATTTATTTTAAATGTTTGATAAAGGTGGACATTTAATTAATAAAATCCTTTAAAATCTGGGAGAATCAGATTGTGAAATAATCATTAGCATCAAAAACATTTATTACTTCTGTTTTTTTTTTTGTTTTTTTTTCAATCTCTGGATAATTAGCAGGTCTTTTAAGATATTAAGTTATGATTAGAAACGTGAACTAAGAATCCCGTTTACTGTCAACTGCAGTGAACAGTTTCTGATGTCCTCAATATACATACTTGTCAAATGATTGCATATTTATATTTCCATAGATGTTTTGCATTATTTGTTTTACTTCTTTTTTCTAGAAAATAGTGCGTCTGAAACTTCTCTTCTTGATCAATATCCAATTAATGGTTGACCATTTCCACTTTCCAATGATACTGTACCTCTCTTCATTACAGTATGTCCTGCCCTGTGCTACTTCCATAGGAAAAGTATCATATTTTGGAGTAAAGATGCAGAAGTGATGAGGGCAGATATGCGTATTTTGCTATACAAAGCATGCTAAGGTTATGCTCTGTCATCCAGCTCAGCAGTGTACTCCACTGCTCCTACCAATGAACTATTTTCATTGTCTTGGCCGTTTGATAAAGTGTGTGTGTGTGTGTGTGTGTGTCTCACAGGGATGTCCTACATAGCTGCCGTGCTGCTGATGCAGTTGGGAGAGGAGGAGGCGTTTTGGGCTCTGACAGCCTTGTTGGATAAACCCAAATATCTGGCTGAACTGTTTGACCTCAGCCTCACCAAGTAAGAATGGGCTTAAAGTATATAATAATAGCAATGCATAAATAAAAATATACTATGAGTAATACGAGTGATTGAACATGTTTTAAGAAGTACTATGAAGTACGGGATGGAATGTACTTTTAAATGAACACAATGAAACAACACACAGTGATTTGTGCATAAGGGAAATCAGGAAAAGGTAAACATTTTTGGTTCTCTGTGATGCAATTTATCGTGAAAATATTACCACATCTGATGACCATTCTCAAATTGGCTAATTCTCTTGGACTGTGTTTCATAGTTCAAGAAAGATGACCTTTTTTTTCACAAAATAGAAGCGGATGTTGGAAAGGGCAATGCCAACTAAAACTTCACTGCTGCAATATTTATCCTAATTAGTCGAGAGAAACAACAGTCAGATTTGTAGCAACATAACTTTTGCATGGTATTCATCAGAGTAAGTAAGTAATCCCTTGTAAGTAATAATCCCTTGTATTTATACAGACTGGACAAAGAACACTTTGATGGTGTCATTTGTATATGGTCATATAACAATGTGATTATGTATAATGTTTAAAATTCCAAAAACGCTTAACTTTCTGCTATTACCTCTGAACATTGAATCCGCTGTACTTGGTCCCTGAAACAACTTTTTTTTTTCCACGGTTCAGTGTGTAAGATATGCCAGAATTTAAACTTAAAACAATGAACTAAGATAATCAACAGAATGTGAAGCGGTAATATGATGATGTTATGTCAAAGACATCTATATATTGTGTTGCAGAGATATCTACTGGAATTAGCATCTAACAGAGTCCAGTCTTGTAATTCCACTTGATCCTCTAGAGGTGATAGTGAGTCACTGTAGCTCCAGTCTGCCCTCAGAGGGAGAGTACAGAGGGAGAAGAAGTCCAGCTGCCGGACTGGCTTGTAAATATTACAGCCATGTTTCATGTATGTTTTATATTTTGTTTATTGTATTACAATTCAAAGTGGCAGAAACGAGAGAACCACCCGCACCACCTCGCTTCATCCTCACAGCTGCCAGGAGGCTGTTTCTCTGAGTATATAGCTGTCGGGAAACAGCGTAGCTTCAGTTAGCAGTTAGCTGGAGTTCAGCCACTGCACCCGGGGAACTGCAGACTCCCTGTTGCTGCAGTTACGCGTGACTGCTGGAGCTGGAGCTTATTCTGGCTGAGCTCAAGTCTCTTCGGCCGCTGACTGATGAATATGCGGGTCGTTTTCTAGTTTCTGCCACTTAATAAACAAAGTAACGTTACACGGACTACAGCCCCGGTTAACATCAGTGCCCAGTAAACACAGATGGATCAGCCCCACGTGAAGATTATAGGACAGCAGAGTTGTTGTTTTTTCAGCAGTTTGGTCCAAATGTGGTATTCTTACCCACTGACTGCATTACACAGGAGTAAATGCAATACACAATATAAAGTATACATTAGAACACAATGAATATGCCAAACTACTACAACTGAAATATGAACATTAGAGATTGTATGGACCCAGTTTAGAGGTGAAATACTACCACCTATCTCTTTTGGAGCAGGTGGCACATTGACCCTTTTAATGTAATTCCTACATTTTGTTGCTGTTTTCATGAAATTGGTGATCTCTTGCACAGATACACTAAACTTTTTTTTTTTTTTTTGGTCTAATCAGGGTCCAGCATCAGGTGAAGGTCTTTGACCAGTTCCTGAAACACAGGAAGCCACAGCTCTCTCAGCACATGGTGAGTTCTTTCGGTTTTTCATTTACGGGCCAGATTTTCACTCACAGGGTTTTCTGTGTCGAAGGAAAGAGACGATATACTTGTTTTTCTGTAAAATGCCACGCTGGCTAAGAAACATGCAAGTATGCATTTTTATCATGGTATTGATCATAGCAGACACTCTAAACTGGAAGGAAAGTATGGTGCTTCTCACTGAAAATCTTTGACTAGACTAAGAGCGAAAAAGTTTCTAAACACGATAACAAGAAAAGTCTTGAAAATGTTTGTGTTTCACAGCAGATATGGACAAGTGATGAGTAGTTCATCTGCGAGGGAGAGGCCACTGTAATGTATCTATCATCAACTGGGCCTCTTCTGTCATTCACTGTACTAAGCTCTGGGCTCGTCATGTTCAGCAGTATTATTGGTTGCACTGGAAGGGGCTGTGTAATTTCCTCCCTCCGTCCCTACAGTTATTTCACTGTTTTTACTAAGTGCATTTAGTGAACTTCACAGCAGACATGCAGCACCTCTTTTGCAGCAGCACATGGATTGAAATGTGATGTCATCCTATGGATAAGAAGTTTTCACTTCAATTTGACTTTCTTTGCCAAAAGAAATGCATAAAACAGAGGTGGAGAAGTTGAAATACCACGTCGGCAGAAGAAAGCTGGAAAAAGCAAAGATTGTGATAGTGAAAAATATGTGGAGTATAACTTTAAAAGTAAGACATCACTGTCCACAGATATATGTGGTATTTTGCATTACATATGGAAATTACAGAGAAGTGGTTAAAGATGAAAGAATCTGTGATTATTCTGAACTGAACAATAGGGATGCAATTTATTTTATTCTCTACTCCCCTTTTATATTATTATGGACAAACATTGTTTAAAAAAGCAAAAAAAAAAAAGCAACATTTCTAGAGTTAGTTTAGAGAATTAAGCCTAGGGCTTTAATTAAATACATTTTGATTATGTTTTTGTTTTTTTGTTTGCATGGAATAGGAGGAGAGAAATAATTTATGATAAATAAAATCCTCAAATGGATTGAAGACCAATTATTTATTTAACTGCTGAATGATTTAACATAAAATTAGGTATTTGTTTCATGTCCACCAAGGATGAATTGCAATGTAATTGTCTTAACATTTTAATTTGTCAAATAGTTTGATATATGTCCAAATTCCAGCAAAACTAATAACAATACCATCAGCCTCAATTGTCCTTTGTGTCTTATGCTAATTACCCAATGCTAACATGCTAAACTATGGTGACCATGGTAATCATTATACTTGCTAAACATCAGTGTGTTAGAATTGACATTGTGAGTATGTTGGCATGTTTATGTCAGCATTTAATTCAAAGTGCCGCTAGCATTGCTGTAGAGTCTGAAGTAAACTTCATCAGAAGTGCTTGTTGAATGGCCGAACAGCTTTGGAAACGGCCCTTAGTCCTGTTAAAGTATGATTTTTCTCAATTAATATTTTAAAAATAGCGGGACTTCTTCTGAGCATTCTTCTTAGTCATGTTGCAGCTACACTGATCAAAATCTTCAATACACGCATGTTTACGCTCCGATGCATTCACTGCGACCATTTGTGTCTGTGAAGAGATTGCTATACTTCGCCGTCGACTCAGCAAGTCTGGGAGGAAAGCTGCCCTTTTGGAGCCACCACACACACACACACACACACACACACACACACACCACAGGGGCTTATTGTTGGCACAATAGTTACCCGGCCTTACAGAAAAAGCCTATTACAGATCAGTGGTCAGCATTTCCTTTGTAATAGAGCTGCTCAGTAGAGTTAAGGCAAGCTAGCTGTAAACAGATTTTTGTACTTGGGCTGCACCTACCAGCAATCAGAGACTATATTCTGGATCCTTTCAATGCCAGACATGTAGGACCCATAATATTATAATCTTATTTTGCAAGACATATGTCCACTACTACAAGCAGTTAACATTACACACCAGCATTTGTCTGTAACACAATTTAAGAAATTCATTAAACTAACATTAAAGCATTAACACTAACTAAATTGCATTCTGTATGTGTTGGAAGGATGTTTTAGGAAGAAGGTCAGTAAAGGAGTAGAGTTGACGGTAATTGGCAGAGAAACAAATCTTGAATACATGTTTGGTTATGCCAAATCAACCCTCCCTGCCCCTTCCCAACCTCCCTGCAGGAGTCAGTGGGAGTCTTATCAGTCCACTTTGTGATGCCATGGTTCCTCACTCTCTTCACTTCCCTGCCCTGCTGGGACTCTGTGATGGCTGTCTGGGATCTCATCATTCTGCACGGTATGTACACACACATGAACAAATGTAGAGCAAGCTAATGAAACACTGACATAGTTGATCACATGGGGAGGGGAAGGGGGCAATACAATAGTTTTTTAATACATAGTGTTTGAAGATCAAGACAGTAGTTATCTCTTTTAGTATAATAATTCAGTTTGGTCCAGTGTCAGGGAAAAGATTAGCGGGCTAATCACACTGGTTTAATGGGTCAATGCCTCGCATCATTAATTGTTTTCCATTCTCTCCATCTCTATCTTAGCTCTTTTACATCTACTTTGTATTAACAGAGCATTTTGTATGTGGAGTAATTATCTTTGGGAAATCCTGCTGTCTCTTCACAGGCCTGTCAGCTGTGTTCCGTACTGCTCTGACCATCATTGAGCTCCTGGAGCCTCGACTGATGGACCTGAATGATGAGGGAGCAGTGTTACCTCTGCTGTTGAGAGTACCTGTTGACGTGTAAGTACATTGAGGTTGAACTGCCTGGTCTGTAGGCATAGTGTTGGTTATGTGCTTACAAACTGAACCTATATAACATATTATATGTAAACAACTGTGTGGCATATGACATTTTTATGTCATTATCCCACACGTGTGTGGCTGTCCATAATCCACATTTTGTTTTGAACACAATATCATAAGATATGTTGTCTGAGACCCGTAGTCATGAATATTGTCCCAGACCACCCTCATGAATGTGTTGAAAGCGATGGGTCCTTTTTGAAGAATGTGCAGCACAGTTCTCAGAGCTGAGAGCCCAATTTTTAGACTTGGTCCTTCATAAAACCCCAGGCAGCTCATGAATATCAATTGGCTCATCAGGACTGGACATATTTTGACACCAAGCATTCCAGGGAAAGTGTCATTGTTGTGCTGTGGTTGTCTTTGTACATGTTTGGATTAAACACCCTTTATGCTAAATTAGTTTCTTCAATGGCAGCCCATGCTGCTTTCAGTGGGACCCCTCTGTCTATCTCTCACTATGTTGAATATAAACGTCACATGCCGACGGACATGTTTTGTTGACATGGAGCTGTAGTTATGGCAACTCAGCAGGGTCACTGGGTTTTGTATACAGCCTGTGTGTGTGTGTGTGTGTGTGTGTGTGTGTGTGTGTGTGTGTGTGT
>CALSCE010010634.1:8279980-8291358 GCA_943593645.1 Bovichtus variegatus
TGCGTGCGTGTGTGTGTGTGTGTGTGTGTGTGTGTGTGTGTGTGGGTGTGTGTGTGTGTGTGTGTGTGTGTGTGTGTGTGTGTGTGTGTGTGTGTGTGTGTGTGTGTGTGTGTGTGTGTGTGTGTGTGTGTGTGTGTGTGTGTGTGTGTGTGTGTGTGTGTGTGTGTGTGTGTGTGTGTGTGTGTGACGGACTAGTGCGCAGTTATACAGTTTATCATATTTGTTTTAATAGATAAGCTCCCTTTAACTACTTACATTTCACACTCGTATGTGCTTATCATTGTCAAAAAGGTCCCACTGTTTGTACCTAAGTTTGTTTACCTTGGACAAAGGTCTGTTGGTAGACGCTGGATAAATGGAGGCTATACAGCCAAGTAGTTTCCATAAATGTAGCTGTATCACAGGTAGTGATAAAGCACTTTATCATGAGCCAGAGGGGGGGCGTGCTAGGTACACACCAATGACTTGCAAAGTGAATTATGAAGGACAAATCTTTAGGATTCATGTGGGGAACAGCTAAACAACTGCTTAACTGACCATTTAGATTTTTTAATGATTCATTAGCAACATTTTATAGCTAACTTTCATAACCACTTAATAGCGCGGACGGGTTCCTTCAGTAATATACGTTTTCTGCACTATGAGAAAAGAAACGGAGCATTTTGATCCATGTGTGAACCTCTTCTGTTTTTTATATGCATGCATCAGGGGCAGCATTGACAGTCCCATTTTGTTCTCGCTCTGGTGTTCAGTGGCAGCCTGCCACCACGTCACATTGAGCAGTCCTTGTTGCCTGCTTGGCATCATTATGAAAGCCTGGTCAGAAGTCAACACTAAGTGGTCCGACTGTCTCCCAAGGCAGGATCCCCTTACACTGGGAAGATACTGTTGAAGAAATAGGGGAAGGGAGCGAGTGTGGTAAAAGAGAGAAAGAAGGATGAATGCAGGGTCAGAAAGAGAAGTGGATGGAGAAAGAAGGTACACTAATTGGAGAGGGGGTAGAGAGAGAGAGAAATGAAGAAGAGAAGAGATCTTTAACCTCTCCTAATTTTCTTTAAGGATCTCTGCTCTTTTACTCTCTGAATGGTATAAATAGATGTTGTCATGCACCCATATAGCCCATTCTGGTTAATGGTTGGTTGAGAGGCTCATCCATCTCACGTGTCTGTCTGTCTGTCCTGGGCTGTCAGTCAGCTGTCACCTCAGTCATAGGTTGCAACAATGACTCCCAGCACACCCTACAAAAGAGATCTGCTTCTCACTCCATCGATGGAATTATTATTATTATTATTATTGTCTGTCTGTTCTTCTGACGCTTTTCTGGTATTTCCCTGTTTCCCTGTTCCTCGTTGAAACTTTGTGTCTCAGTATAGATCAGTTGAGCAGTGCTTTAAGTAATGTGTTTTTCCTACTGCTTTTTCACTTCTCGCTCCCCCTTTATTCAGTGATGGTACCGACCCTGCCCCCCCCCTGTCTGTTTTTAGCCATCCTATCAGTGTGGCTCTATAGATGGCAATGTCTGCGGGTCGGTCCAACGTTTTGGTCCCGACTGAAATATAACATTTGTTACGGGTATCCACGGTGGCCAGGGGATAAATTGCAATGACTTTGCTGATTTCCTGACTCTTCATGTAGTGCCAGCAGTCGGTTGAAATTTTTGGTTTTCCGTGACATGTCTTGACAACTATTGAATGGATTGCCAATAAATGTGATGAACACATTCATGTCCCCCACAGAATGAATTGTAATCACTTCGGTGACCCCTTCATTTTTAAACTAGTGCCATCATAAGGATCAAAATAGAAAAAAAATGACATTCCTCGTTTTATGCTATTAATGAGTCACACATGAATGTTTGTCACTTTGCCCTTCCATCTGGCTTGAACATGATGTTGGTGGTGACGTCATTGAATCTAGTGCACTTGGTTTGTTAATTAAAACCTATAGGATGAATTGGGATGATAAAACTTGAAAATACTCATCATATCAAAAGGTGATGATAAAAACCAATTGAATTTAACTATTTATTACGGTAAATTATAATGCTGTTAATTTTTAATCATGAGTTCCCTTGCATACCTACAACATCCACTCCCCCGCTAATAACTTGTTTCGTGCTCTTTCAGCACCTATGTTTCAATGTCTCTTCAGTGTCCATATCTGCTGTGCCCAATCCTGTCTCTCTCTGACTCCCCCTCTGTACCCTCATCCTACTCACTCCCTATACACACAGTTTTTCATAGTGCCCTCCATCAGTCCTATCTCTTTCTCTTTTGTTTACTCCCTCCTACGCAGTAGTCAATTCCCATAAACCTCCATGGGCTGTCCCTCCTCCCCTGTGTTCTCATTTACTTTTCTGCGCCCCCTCTCCTTCTATATGCCTCTTTTCATTCATCCATTTATCCTCTTTGACACACTGACACCCTCGTTCAGCGAAAGGGGTCCGTGCATCATTTGTTTACTTCACACTGACGAGGCTGGCTTCAATAAAGTCTCTGCTTTTAGTTTTTTCCCTTCTCTTTCAAACATTCCCAAATGCATTTAGACTGAGGATCACTAAATGGGCTTCTTCTTTTGACACGATATGCATTTAAAAAATGTTGTTAATAAAAGTCCATGTCTTTTTCAGCATAGCCCTAACCTCAGCAACCTGATACAGAACATTGGTTTGAGATGGTCAGTGTTGGAACCTTAACATCTTATCATGTAAACCGACCGCTAAGCTGTGCAAAGTACATACATCCAGACTAGAAACCTACTGTGAATTTCCCTGAAAGACACTTATGTATACATCATACTACATCTCGTTCTCCTCTGACCTGTGTAGATGTATACAGAACAGATCAACGACGCTGCATGAATAAAGAAAGGGGAAACACTGTTAAGTACAGCCTGACTCGTACTGAATTTTTGAGACCAGTACAACATTGATGGACTGCAGATTGGTCAATTATTTATAATAAAAATAAAACACTTTAAGCTGGAGTGTGTAACTTTTTCCTCCCCCCTCTGGCAGTGAAAGTAATTACCATATGGGAGAGAGCATCGCGAAGAAAGATTAAAGAAAAGGAAAAAAAAGAATTGCACAGGAAGCCTTGAAGAGAGCGGGGAGATGTGGCAAGCTCACCTACAGGCAAACGTGAGCCAGTGAGAGCTTCAATGTAACTTTCATATATATATGTGAGCGGGTGCGCTCACACAGGGAAACTGCGGAGGGAGAAATTCGACCAGGGAGCGTTCGTGGAGATCGTGAACCAGTTTTATTAGAGGCGGCTCGGTCTTTCTCGCCGGCTCGGTCTCTGTCCCCGTCTCTGTCTCCGTCTCTGTCTCCGTCTCTGTCTCCGTCGTTCAGTCTTTCCACCATGAACCCAGCCTACTGCAAAGACAGAACCAGGTCATCGGCGTGCTTTTATTGTGCGACTAATTACCTGATTCCATCCAGCTGCCTGGCCTCCAGCTGAGCCACTCCCGTCTCCTCCCCAGCCGCCAACCCCGCCTCCACACCCCACTGCCACATACCCCCACCGCCCGACTCAGGCCGGGATCCCACCGGCCGCAAGCTGACTCCCCCCCCGCCCCACCCCCCCCTCCGCCGAACGCGAGAGAAAGTCAGCCACAACCATCTGGTTACCCGGCCTGTGGATCACCTTGTAGTTAAACGGCTGTAACGCCAGATACCAACGAGTGATGCGGGCATTGGTATCCTTCATGCGGTGGAGCCACTGGAGCGGGGCATGGTCCGACCAGAGGGTGAAAGAGCGTCCCAGGAGATAATAACGCAGGGCGCCCACCGTATGGCGAGGCACTCTTTTTCCACCGTACTGTAGTTCGCCTCCCGCTGCGCCAGCTTCCGGCTAATGTACAGTACGGGGCGGTCGACCCCCTCCACCTCCTGGGACAAAACGGCCCCCAGCCTGCTGTTCGAGGCGTCGGTCTGTAAAACAAACGGGAGAGCAAAGTTAGGGGAAAACAGGAGCGGCTCCCCACAGAGAGCTTGCTTTACCCTCTCAAACGCCCGCTGACACTGCTCCGTCCACTGGACCGGATCTGAGGCCCCCTTTCGGGTCAGGTCGGTCAGGGGGCTGGTGAGCTCTGAAAACCCCGGAATGAACCGCCGGTAATAGCCCGCCAGCCCCATAAACCTCCTGACCTCCTTTTTTGTCTTGGGAGCCGGACAGGCGGCAATGGCCGTGGTCTTCTCCAGCTGCGGCCGCACCTGCCCGCCCCCCAAGTGGTACCCCAAATACCGTACCTCCCTCCGTCCAAACGCACACTTCCTCGGGTTAGCTGTGAGCCCCGCTCTCCTCAGGGACTCGAGCACTGCCCCCACCTGCTGCATATGCCGCGTGCGGCCGCAGCACCCGGTCCATGAGCCGCTGGAAGGTGGCGGGGGCTCCAAATAACCCGAACGGAAGAGTCACGAATTGGTACAAGCCGTACGGTGTGGAGAAAGCCGTTTTTTCCTTAGACTCTGGAGACAGGGGAATCTGCCAGTAGCCCTTGGTCAAATCCAGTGTCGTATAAAAACAAGCCGTGCCTAGCCGATCCAGGAGTTCGTCGACCCGGGGCATCAGGTAAGCATCGAATTTGGACACCTCATTCACCCTGCGATAGTCCACACAGAACCGTACTGACCCATCGGCCTTGCGCACCAGAACGACGGGACAGCACCAGTCACTGTTGGACTCTTCTATTACGCCCATCTCCAGCATAGCCTGAAGCTCTGCCTGAACAATTTTCCTCTTGTGTTCAGGCAGTCGATAGGGCCGTGAGCGCACCGTCACGCCCGGGGGCGTCTCTATGTGGTGGTGTGCGAGCGTGGTGCGCCCGGGCAGGGGGGAGAACACATCGGCAAACAGCCTTTGCAACGCGGCAACGTCTGCCCTCTGACTCGGTGAAAGATGGTTGTCACAAGGGACCGGGGCTGATTTGTCCGTCTTTTCTACCTCCGGTCCCAACTCATCTTTCTCCATCACCGTAGTAGCCAGAGAGGCAGAAGCCACCTCCCTCCATTCTTTTAGGAGATTGAGGTGGTAAATCTGTGCCGCTCCCCCCCTGTCCGAACGCGCCACCTCGTAATTGACGTCCCCCACTCGCCATGTGACCACAAAGGGCCCTTGCCACTTTGCGAGTAATTTGGAGCTGGTGGTCGGGAGCAATACAAGTACTTTATCTCCCGGTGTAAATTGACGCAGTCGCGACCCTCTGTTATACAGGCGCTGCTGACGCTCCTGAGCCTGGAGCAAATTTTCCCGTGACAGCTGACCCAGTGAATGGAGTTTTGCTCTCAGGTCCAGTACGTACTGAATTTCGCTTTTGCTGGTGCTTGGACCCTCCTGCCAGTTTTCTTTTATCAGGTCCAACACACCCCGTGGCTTCCTGCCAAACAATAATTCAAAGGGAGAAAATCCCGTGGAGGCCTGGGGAACCTCCCGCACTGCGAACAACAGAGGGTCTAACCATTTATCCCAATTACGGCTGTCCTCGTGAACGAACTTACGCACCATGTTTTTAAGCGTTTTGTTAAACCGCTCCACCAGCCCGTCTGTCTGTGGATGATAGACACTAGTCCGGATGGAGCGGACGCCCAGTAGCGCATACAGTTCGCGTAACGTGCGTGACATAAAGGACGTGCCCTGGTCAGTTAAGATCTCTTTCGGGATCCCAACTCGGGAGATCACGTGAAACAGTGCCTGCGCCACGCTCTTAGCCGAGATAGTGCGCAGCGGCACTGCTTCGGGATATCGTGTTGCGTAATCCACGAGAACTAACACAAAGCGATATCCCCGTGCACTCCGGTCTAATGGCCCGATGAGGTCCATGCCAATTCTTTCGAATGGTACCTCAATCAATGGCAACGGGCGCAACGGCGCTTTTGGGGTGGCCGGCGGGTTAACCAGCTGACATTCGCTGCAGGACGCACACCACCGCTTCACGTCCGCGCGGATGCCCGGCCAATAAAATCGGGCCATGATCCGGTTCAGTGTCTTTTCATACCCTAGGTGACCGGACATGGGGTTGTGATGAGCCGCCTGGAAAATCATTTCCCGACGGCTGCTTGGCACCAACAACTGGGTGTTTTCCTCCCCTGTTTGTGTATCACAGCTCACCCGGTACAACCTGTCCCTAATCACCGTGAAGTGCGGGTGAGTGAGTGGTGCGTTCGGGTGCAGTGGGGACCCATCAATACTTACGACCTGGTCGAAAGCATGACGGAGGGTTTCATCCCGGGACTGTTCGAGGGGGAAGTCCTCCACCGGACGCACCGGGATGGACAGGGAAGCCTCATCCCGAGCCTCCCCCTTGAAGGGCCCCGCCTCCTCCGAGTCCCCACTCAACACCTCACACAACTCACATGCCCCCACTGCACGGGAATGCACCCCCATAGCCTTCCCCCCTAGCCTATGGAACCCCGGCCAATTCGTTCCCAGAATTAGGGGGTGCGTAAGGCGAGTACTAACTCCAGCCTTAACCCTATGTTTTTTCCCCTTGAAGGAAATGGTAATAGTCACCACCGGGTACTCGTGAATATCACCATGCACACACCTCACCCTCACCCACGATGCTTCCACCAATGTCCCGGGCCGAACCAAACGCTGGTGGATCATGGTTTGAGTACAACCAGTGTCCAACAGAGCCTGGTGTATACCCCCCTGTACACATACCGGTACGCGGTATGTCCCCTCCGGACCGGGGGAGGAGTCTGGCGGTCCCGCAACCCGGACCAACTGTCCGACCTCCATGAGTGGGCACTCCCGCCGGAAGTGGCCGGGTCGCCCGCACCGCCAGCAATCCTGCCCCGGCGTTTGAGGACCCCCTCTGGGTGCCCGAGGACCAGACCCGTCGGCTGGGCCCTGTGGAGAGACATTCGGGTGGTTGGCGGCGCCGTGGAAGCGCAGGGGGTCAGCAGACACTGCCCCCGCAGGGAGCCTCCTCCTCGGGGCTGGGGTCGGCCGGCTCGCTGGCACGATTGGTCCCCCAGCTTCCTCCTTCCCGCTCCGCCGGGGCAGGGATAGATGGTCCTCCGCGAGGACGACGGCAGCCTCCAGGCTGGTGGGTCGGTGGCACTGGACCCAATTTGCCGTGGAGGAGGGCAACCCGGCGACGAACTGCTCCAGTACCACCTTCTCTGCGACGTCCTTCGCGGAGTTGGTGTCTGGCTGGAGCCATCGCCTCGGAGAGCTGCTGCGCGTAGGAGAAGGGGCGTCCGGCGTCCTCGAAGGGGAGCCCCCTGAACCGGCGGCGGTGTTCCTCCGGCGTGCCCCCCAACCGGTCCAGGATGGCCCTCCTCAGCTGGTCATAGGTCTGTCGAGGGGACGCCGGCAGACTGTGGGCCGCCAGCTGTGCCCCCCCCCGACAGCAGGGGTAGCAGCCGCAACCCCCACTCCTCCCTCGGCCACCCGCACGCCGCCGCCGTGCCCTCGAAGATGTCCAGGTACGCCTCCGGGTCATCCTCGGCGGTCATCCTCAGCATGGCGACGTGCGGCGGTCGGGCGGGGCTTGTAGCCAGCTCCCCCTCCCGAGTGGCCGGTCGCTGCAGCAGCTCCCGCAGGAGAGCACGGTCCTCGCGCTGAGCCCCCACGATCTCGGTGAGAGCCTGGCTCTGCTGCAGCTGTAGGGCGGCCGTGCCCTCCTGCATTGCGGCGAGGAGCTGGAGTGCCTGCCCCAGCGGACTCTGTGGCACCTCTCCCTCGGACATGTCCCTGTTCAGGCGCCAATATGTGAGCGGGTGCGCTCACACAGGGAAACTGCGGAGGGAGAAATTAGACCAGGGAGCGTTCGTGGAGATCGTGAACCAGTTTTATTAGAGGCGGCTCGGTCTTTCTCGCCGTCTCTGTCTCTGTCTCTGTCCCCGTCTCCGTCCCCGTCTCCGTCTCTGTCTCCGTCTCCGTCGTTCAGTCTCTCCACCATGAACCCAGCCTACTGCAAAGACAGAACCAGGTCATCGGCGTGCTTTTATTGTGCGACTAATTACCTGATTCCATCCAGCTGCCTGGCCTCAAGCTGAGCCACTCCCGTCTCCTCCCCAGCCGCCAACCCCGCCTCCACACCCCACTGCCACAATATGTAAAAGTCCCGCACTCGAGCTTGAACTTGAACAAAGGATCTTTTTGTTTTTTGTTTGGCCAAGATGCATCCTTAAGCGGGAGCTGCGGGTCAAAGGGAAAATTATTTCTGTAATGCAATTTCTTGTTACTCATTAACATATACACCTATACGATATGTAATTATTTAGAACTATTTGCATTTATAATGTGATTATGATGGCTTTTAATTTTAAGATGCAGCATTTGTTTTGTTTTGTTTCCTTTTAGGCAACATAGCTCATTATATTGATTTAAGACATCAATAACCATTCAAACAGGAACAGATTAGAAAACCGGCTTCTTACCAAAGTAAAATATAAATGAACTGACAGTTAAAGGCCGGTCTCTGATAGTTCCCCATTTCAAATCAAGGTTGAAGTAAATCAGGGTAACAGAAGATGGCAACGTAGCTAGCGTCGCCAAACTCCATTTTTCACCTTCCAAAAACTATGATAAGTCTGCACTTTTCAGCTTGACCTACCTTATCCCTACCTAATATACCTGCTTTCAGGAAAGAAAGGCCAGATGTGTCTTTTAGTGTGTTCACCTACAGCAACTTGTACAAAGAGGTCAGGATCAGCTGCAGAACAGCTGCAGCTGAGCTCATAGCGACTCAGGGCTTAAGGGCTCAGCTAAATAGGGGTAGATGGATTTACTGTCACATACAGTAACTTAAAACTAGGTCATTCAATTGAAGAACACTTTTCAACCAACTTGCTGACTTGAGTTTGATCAAACCGATGTCCGCTATACAAGTAATCTCAAACGGATATTTCTGTATTACCTTTTAGCTTGTGTTTGATTATTAAGGTGTAAAGAGTGTGTGATTTATATCCAACAGTCATCATAACCATTGAGAATCTCGCTGATGTAAATACAGTGTTGACTTTTAGAGTTCAACTGTTGCCTGCATCTACTAACTATTGATTTACTGTATGTTGGATTTTTGACCAGTAGCGTGCGATCAACTGTAAAAATGCCCTTTTTTTGGGGATTTCTTAATTTTATTTAATTTTTTTTAAATGAGCTGACCGGAACTTGTACACATCATTCATTCTTCTTATCCCATGATCGCTCTATTTTCATTCTCCCCCGAGCACTCAACCTATTGCGGTCTACAACCATTTATCATTATACACTCAAACGTGATCTATTCCAGCTACATATCGCTGTTCTATCCCTCCTCTGTCTCTGCCTTCTCTTCCATCATTCTCACCTCACCTTATTGTTGCATCATATGCACCTGCATGTCCACACTTTGATTGATACAGAAACATGGTTAAAGGACAGGTTCACATCTTTTTCAAGTCTGTCTTGAAACAATAATCAGATCCCCATAGAAATTGCTGTTAGAATTCCTCCTGTGCAGATTGGCTATAAGAGTTCCCTCCTAATGCTATTCCAGTGCAAGTGAGGGGATGTTCATGCTACCACTCTCCATATTGTTGTTGGAACCCAATTCCAGCTAGCATTAAGTTCTTATTTTTACGTTGTGAAATCAACACCCGTTTTATATTACCCCCCCTGTTCCCACCCTCTGTCCTCCACACCCCACCTCCATCTGCAGAGCCCAGTACACCGTGTTGGTCCCTGCCCTGTGGAATACTGAGGTCCAAGACTGGGAGCTTAAATGTATGAACAGTCTGGTGTTGGACGAGAGCCACCATGGACACAACGCAGGTACCACACGCACACACACGCACACACACACACACACACACACACACACACACACACACACAAAGCAGTTGTTCTTAAGCAGAATCTAATAATGCAAAGGGACACTTGGGACCACTCGGCACATAGTCGCTCAAAGTCTGGTAACTCATTCAAGCTACATCACTTAACCTTGGCGGCACACATGCTGATCCTGTTACACACACACACACACAGAGTTTTGTTCTCCAGTCTTAATGTCAATGTGTATGGTTGTGGTTGGACCTTGGGGAAGAACTCTCCATCTTGTTCCTGAGAACACTGTAAGAAAAGAAAGAAACAATCACCCCTTGTTCACCTCCTTCCCGAAGATTCTTCCGTTTACACCTTGTTAAATGTTAAACTGCCTGGTAGTCATCGTTTTTATTTTTGAGTAAGCATCTTTTTAATTTAAGCCTTTTCATATTTATTTCACTATTTTGCAATGTCATTTTTTTGCGTGGATTCCACTGAGAACAACCTGCAGCTAAAAAACCTCGCCCATGAGACTAAAGTGTGGAACTATTTTAATTTATTTATGGTCACATATTGTTACACCATGTGTCGTCTAACGTTGTTGTTTGGCCGCCATATATTTTCTGTTTACTTTGTCGGCCATCTTAACTGAGAAAATGACTTAAACTAACTTTATTTTATTATACTGTTTTACAATCCGTCAATCGTTCTGAATTTTTTACTTGCCCCACACTAATGCAGAAATTCATTTGCCAATGATTATCTTAACTGCATATTTCTCCAGTGGTGAAATACAACCATATCATAACCGTTTTAAATTTTAGGTCAAGTACTTAAGTGTCACAGAAATCCTTTTGACGGTCCAGTATTATTCTGATCAGGCATCTGACAAACGGGGTCTATGATCTTCTTCCATTTGTTTGTTATTAAGAGAGGATGATTTAATTAAATGATGATGAAATATTAATGAAAAGGTTTTTGATATTTATTTTGGGTAAATTAATTGTTATATAAATCGGGTAATTAAAAAAATTATTATTACAATAATTGACTTGTCGAAGAAAATAACCTTTTAAAATGAATTGATTTGAAGAAGAAAAAAATGTTGTTGATCCTGCAGCCCTAATGTTGAGTTTGTAGTTTCTTGCTCAACAACAGATTCACCGTAAAAAAAAAATAAAAAATATACTGCCTTGGCTTTGGCTGCAGCATCAATTGACAATCTCCAAAAGCAACTTCACCGTGAGCTGATGGCAAAGTTCATGTACCAGGCTGCATGTGTAGGTGTCTGTAACTTGACAGATCAAAGAAGCTTTTATCTTTTGATGGTTGTTCAGATATCAGCTCCTCACCATCTGGAAACCCCTCCAGCTGGAGTCTCATCTTCACAAAAGATTGGAATGCAAACCTGGCGTGTGTGTGTGTGCGCACGCGCTTTAAGTGTGCACAATGCTTGTGTCCATGCATGCATCTTGACAGACTCAGAAAGGCGACGAGGATGAGTCACAGGTTGGTGGCTGCAGGGCTGTTTTTGTCAATGCAGCCGGGAAGGCAAAAAGAAGAGGCACAAGAAGTGTGTGTGTGTGTGTGTGTGTGTGTGTGTGTGTGTGTGTGTGTGTG
>CALSCE010010634.1:8291368-8313927 GCA_943593645.1 Bovichtus variegatus
GTGTGTGTGTGTGTGTGTGTGTGTGTGTGTGTGTGTGTGTGTGTGTGAAAAAATGAGTTGTGTAAGTGAGAGAGTATTTGCCAAAATGGCAGAAGAATCTGAGAGAGCATGAGAGGTTTCCTTTAAGGGCAATTGGAAGCCACAAAAGCATGTTTTACGGTGGGAATAATCCATCACCCCGTGTTTGTGTACGTGTACCCACCTGTGGCTGTGTGTGTGTGGCTGTGTGTGAGTCAGGATGAGTCATCCTTATTTGCTGTCCTGTCAGACTGTCTAGCCCTCAAGGCAGCAGGGGAAAGGAGCTGATTCATTCGCTGCCTCTCCGACACAATCCAACGCTCCTGTATTTTCTGTCTCTCACACACTTTCACTCACTCTCTGTCACTCACAACCAGCAGCATCATCGTGTTGTTACAAATCTTGTGGAATGTGTTCCACACAGTTCAGGACATCGGCGGAAACCAAATACACGTTGTAAGCAGCTGTTTGGAAGTTCACTGTAAGAGTTGCTGCGTGAAAACATTTCTGTTTATGTGGAATTTAGAGATGCTCATAGACGGATGGTTCTAAAGATGGAGGGTGATGTATGCTGTTGAGATTGAGGCTATTTTGGGATTCATTTTTTTGGCTTGACTTTGACAAAACCACTGTAGGGAGATTTGAACAAGGCACCAATTCCTATCACTTTGTCAGTATTTATCAGACTCGCACACAAAATGCATCTTTTTATATATATCAAACGTGCATTATGGGTTAGCAATATGGTTAGAATCTTCTATCATTTGTAAATATAATTTTCTGTCACAACAATATATTTCCTGGAAACCAATGGGTCTTTTCACAAAAGGCATTTTGACGTATCGCAGTAGGAAAGCACAGGTGTATAATAATAATAACATGAATGATGGCTAAATGCCATTATGCTGCTTCAGTTTCTGAGTCCTGGTATTCGGGGCTTACTGTGACACTTAAAGGGCAACTTCTACACATCAGTTGTACAAAGCCTTTTATGGCTTCTGATCGAGCTGCATGAAAATTTGATAAATGATCTCGAGTGATGTCACTGGAGTCGGCCTGAGTTGAATATTAAGACTACAAGTTTTGGAAATGAAAATGTCTGGGGGTGTCGAGTCAGAAAGAAGTGACCTTATCGGACGTCTGTTCCCGCTCCTCCTCTCTGCTTGAGTGGCTTGAGAGGCTTGAGAATATGTTTAAAATATCCGTAAAATCTTGTCAAACCACTGCTGATGCATTGTATAATACATTTCTGCTCAACTCACTTTTGGTACCAGGTGCTTTTCTCCATTTTGTTTTCCACTGAGGGATAGTTCCCACTTAGTGTAGTCGGGGTGATCAGCTGTTTGCCGCTTGAAACAACGTGACACTCACTGAATCTTTTTCGTCGGCAACCAAACAGAGGCACGCCTGCACTTTGTCCATGTAAGGTGTGGTCTACGCCGTTGTATTGCCAGCTGCCGTTTTAAAAATGAATAAATAATCTGTGTTTAGTTCATTTAAAAAAAACAAAAAAGAATGTGATCGCTATTGACAGTAGTTTGCTTTCTAAAATAAGATCTGTGCAGGATGTTCCTTAACGCTGCGCTGGTTTCTCTCTGACCAATCAGTGGTCTGCAATGATTTTTGCACGTCACCTTCTAGTATCAGCTCAGTTTGCTTGGAACCGCTGCCTCGGTGGTACTAAAAAAAGTACCAGGTACAATCCACAACTTTTCCTAGTGGTAAACCAACAAAGACCGAGTTGAGTAGAGCTCTACAAGGCAGAGGAAACGCAGCTCTTGATCCATGTTTTCAATATAATGACCAAAGCACATGCCTGACCCATAGAAGGTATTTTGTCCCTTGGTTGTTGAAATATTAAAAGTTCAGACTAAGACGTATTGACAACAATTATTATTTATTTTTTTCTGTCACTGTGCTGGTACAATGAAATGTCGTTTCATGGTGGTACAAGTGACTAAAAAGGTTTCATGTGTCGCATTGCCCCTAGTAAGAGTGTGTGTTGTGAATTATGTTGTTGAAGAGTGTTTCATTTGTGACAGTAGGGTCCCCGGGGCCCGTCCAACAGCAGGCTGAGTCAGCAATAGAGGACAAAGTTGAAGTGACTTCAGGTTTTGCTGAGTCAGGCTGAGAAGCTCTGAGAGCAGGTACATGTGTCCTTATGTCCTTCTACGGGCTACCCTCCTATTGTGTTTTCCTCTCCCCACCTCCCCCTTCCCTCCCCATCCTTCCCCACTCTTACATTGTTCTCCTTTTTAATTCAGCCCTTTTTTCTCCATTATTTCCTCCCCTCATTCTTTTCGTTCCCTCTCCCAAACTCTCATGTCTCCTTTTATTTTTTTTGTTTTGGCGTCACTCCTCTGGTGTAGTAGCAGATGCCAGTGTCCTGTTCTCCTCAGCAGGCTCCCGTGATACCGACACTGTTTTCTTCCTGCCTGCCTGCTGCTCGAGCCTTAGTGCAGTGACTCAGCATTCATCTTATTTGGTGCCCCTAAACAACCTTCAACCGCCAGGGCTGCTTTAATCCTTAATACATACTAGATTTAAACTTAATGAAGGTTTATGATATTACGTATGTGTTTTATGACTATCTTGGCTTGGTAAGATTTGTGCGGTGTCATGTATTGATTTATTGGACCATCAGGATGACCAGCTGGTTAGTTTTGATTGTCCAACTTGAGGCGCCACAAAAAAAAGAAAAAAGGAATGAAGGTGAAATCCTCTCAATGTCTTTAGTGTTTTGCTTGTTGTCCTGAATGCGTGTTACCTTATTCTTCCCATAAGTGAACTCTATGTCCATCTGTCCTCTAAATTTCTGTTTTATCCTAATATTCGCACCATTTTTTTTACCTTTCTGTCTATCGTTATTTGGCTCCAGTAGACTCACTGCAGTAGTCGTGTGCGTGCGTGCGGCAGGACTGCATCAAAATGCATTCAATGCTTTTGTGAAAACAATGACCACACCAGTTCCCCTCTCTCTTTGCTTTCTTGGTTTATGATAAATTGATCAGGCACAGAAATACTTACTTAGTGACTTAGTGTCATACATCTTTCATACTTTTGCTTCCATTTCTGTTTCAGATTAATGCACCAAAAAAGGTAGATATTGTCAAAACGTATGTTTCTTGCACAACTTCTTGGATAAAGAGAAATGAGAACGTGCACTGAGGGAAAAGGTGTTTGAAAATGGAGCAGATAGTCCATGTTGGAACAACCAAGGTCGGGTTAAAAAGGAGGGTCAAAAGAAACTGGCCCGGGTTCAGAGCTGGAGCGACCACGCACGCAAACAAACAGATTACAAGAGCTGAGATGAAAGGTGTTTCAAGGTTCGTAATGTAGAGTTTATCACCTACAGAAGGTGTTCTCCTTATAACACTACTGTTGGCACCTTAAGGGTTGGTGCAAGGCGTCACAGATGCACTCAAACACACAGGCCGCAGGTGGCCGGGACAAAAACGGGGTATCCAAAATGAGAAGTTGTTTAAAGTTCTGCTGAGGTTATAAGCTTCTGGTCCTTGCCAGGCTTGTCAAAGCGTCCTAAGAGCCTCTTAATAGATGGCCTCAACATCAAAGTGTATTTTGATAGACAGAGCATAGTGGTCAGTGAATTAAAAATAATTGATGGAATAAACAAAACCTCATGAACAGTTCATTTTGAGTTATAACCAGGGTAACTCATCCTGATATATCACATAATCTTTACACTGTGGATCTGAAATCGCTCATGAGCTTCACAACAGCGCTCTCTGATTCTGCGATGTGACTCTGATTAATTTAATTGCTCAGCCACCCTTGAATTGTTTCAATAGATCTCAACTATTGGAAGTCACCTTGGACAATATTATGCCGATGACGTATTTTATGCTGTTCATGTCATGTAAAACGGACCTGTTTTTCATATAACGGCTTCTTTTTCCAACAAATGTAGGAGTACCTGCAGATTTTGCAGTGCTACTAATATTGTTTTGTGGAAGCTGTTACATGTGGTAGAAATGGTGTATTATGCTAGCATGTCCAGACCAAAATAGTGGTTGAATGGAGGTGGTGGAAAGTATCTGGGTCATCTCTAGTGTGGTCTTATGGTCGTAGGCCATTGTTGGGGCTGTATTTCCTCTATTAGTCCCACAAGAATGTCACCTTTCTGACCTGGATAAGGCGTCTTAGCCGCGGGCCCTTAGCCTACCTATGACCCCTAAATTGGACCTGCTTTCTAGTAAGCTTTGCTATTTGTAAAGGTTTGTTGTAATCCCCCCTTCCCTCCCCGTCTCCATTTGTTTCTGATGGTTGAAGTGGAATGCCACCTGCTTGATCTGCCCTAGGCTAACCTACACCCCTCATTAGACACCTCTCTTGTGAGTTTACTGGTATAATTTGGCCACATACTGAAGCACAGATTTGGTTTCTATCACACATAAGGGTCTCTATCTCACTCTGTATAGGCTGGAATTACTTGGCCAGGATTCCTGCAGAAACAGAGGGTCAGGGTGCTTGTTTTATTTAGAGCTATATGATGGTAAATCCACTCGCTCTTGAACTCCTATGGGACGGAAGGGGTCAAAACTTAAGCTTGTTTGTGTGCTATCCACCAACAATGACCTAGATATTGTATGTTATTTTTTGTGTGACCATGTCCTGGAGGCTTGTTTGGCTACTCATGTTGAGCATTAGTTATTGTTGTGTGTCCAACTGACATTTCATGTGAAATCTGTCATAAAAATTGGGTTATATTTCCATCATTTTTTTAAAATCTGGCAACAGTTTCTTCGTTATCAGGTAATGATCATTATATTTATACTTATTAATAGTTTTATAATACAATACTTATTGAAAATCCGATCAAAGCTAGAACCTCGTACAGTACATGAGCAGTTAATTCATTTTAATCTGTAATAAACATTTTATGTAGGTCTGCAGCGAGTCGTCATTGTCGGTTAATCTGCAGATTATTTTCCGATATGTCATTTAGTCTATAAAATATTTTAAAAAGCATACGCTACTTTTTTTGTGACACTGAAAAATGTGTTTTGTAACTCGTCTTTTTCATGATGCTTTTGTAATTTCATAGTTGGCCTTATGTATATGTTGCAATAACAATAGTTTTAATAGTTCTTTTTGACAGGTTAATTATTTCAGCAAAAGCGAGCGAACAACGGTTTGTATGTCCTCATCTTCCCTCATTAAATTAGAAGAAGGCAGCTGGTGAGGGATTCTGTGCTTGTTTGCATGTGGGTCCTTAATTAGATAAAATTAGGGGGAGAATTAATTATTTGTGATTTGTGTATAACTGTGTTAGATGATGGGATTAGAAGCCGCAGGTAAGAGAGGAGATACGAGGGTACGAAGAGAAAAACTAATCTGTTTAGAAGAAAAGAAAGGAAAGCAGTGTTTGCTTGGATCCTACCAAGCCCCTACTTTCCTCTAGGGTAGGACCCTTAAGGCTTTCCTGCCTGCTTGCTTTCCTCTGTGCATGTTTGTGCGTGTTCGCTCACTCCAGCTTTTGCCTTGTACGTTTCCCAGCTCTCCCCTCTCTTCCTCTCCATATTCTACTGTTACACCCTGTGGAGCCCCTGTGGCTATCATTGAGTGAGTGTGTGTGTATTTCTATATAACTGTGTGTATTTCTATATAACTGAGGTGAAAGGGGAAACGATGTATGGATTTTCGTTTTTGTGCGCGAGAGAGAGCGGCTAACATACGCACGTGAATAAAGCCGCTTTGTTTGTATTCTGATTTAGAGTTCTCAAACTCGAGCAGGGGAGGTGTGATCTTCATAATTAATAGACTTTCTTTATTATGTTTACTACTGGTAAAATCTGGGGCATAATTTGTTAAAGAGGTTATGATGATTTCCATACACTTAAATTTGGGTCGTTCTTTTCTTGCCAAACAAGGCAAAAAGTGCTTTTTAGCTGCACTTTTGATCTAAAATACCAGAGGAATGAAATATGGATTAAAAAAAAAAAAGAAGGCAGGGAGTTGGAGGTTTTTTTAAAAAAAAAAAAAATGGATAATTGAAAAAATAAAAGAAGAAATGAGGTGGACAAGTCACAGTCCACTGCTAATTATTTTTTTTAATCATCTTTTCATTGTAGTCTGTCGAGCTCTGGTAGGCACATGCACACAATCTCAAGAATCCCACATGCATACACACTGAGCCATGAAGAAGATGAGGGCCGGTCTGACAGGCGATTACAGAGACAAAGAGCTTAACCTCATTTAACTGTGTTTAACCATAACATGACACAATAAAATATTAAACTTGTGGAGTCTAAATTAGAGGCCCCAGACTCTGTTTAGATTGCTCATCATTCTCGTCTTGGCAGCTGTAATTACAGGTTGGAAAGATCTGGCTATTTCAGTTCCATTCCGGTCCTCCCACTCTCAATCTATCTTCCCCTACCCCTCTGTTCATCCCTCAATCCTTCTCTTCCTCCTCTTCTAATTGTGTTCCTCTTTCCTACCTGCTTAAGAGTATTAAATCTGTGACTATGCCAACCTCCATCCTACCCTGTCTTGTGTCATGAGTTACTTATTGCTCACTTCCCAACACGTACCCCAGCCTTTGGAGTCCCTGCTTCACCTTTGACCTCGGGGGTGTGAGCTCTGACCTTGCAGTAGGCCTGAAGGCGTATTAAGAGGCTGGCTCTGAATGACTGGGTGTGGTAAGGGTCAAAACTCAGAGGTCAGTGGGGATCAGGGGCGAACAGGCCCACTCCCTTCCATTATGCCTTTCTCCCGTCTTCTCTCTTTCTCCCACATCCCTGTCCCTAGCCCTATCCTATTTTCTCTCCTGTCTCCTTTCTTGATTCCTTTCCTCTAATGCACCAGGCGGCTGTTTCTACCCGCCGCCCTTCCTTCTTACGTTTCACATGGTTTTGTTTTGTTATCTGCTTGCATTTCTCAAGTCGTGTGATAATTGGCCTCGTTCCTTCATTACACGAGCAACCGCGATCGGATTTTGCGAGTAGTTTTCCACACAGCAGCAGCGCACAGTTAAAGTTGGTGCCGTGTCGCCTGCAGCTCTTCATCTAACCGCTCACTGCGGCTGCTCCTCCTCGTTCTATTACTCACAAACGGATCTGTTGTCAAACGATGCTCTTTTCTCATTATCTGGCCCATATTTCATTTCATTTTGAATACAGTTGTGTGCATGGTCAAACAGTTGGAACTAATGCCAGTCCTGATACGTCGCTCACTTAAATTTGCATTTCTAACTTTTACCCACCTCTGTCCTCCCCCTCCTGCTCTCGCTTCCCCCCTTCCTCATCTACTGCCTTGCCGCTGTCTTTTTCTTTATTTTTCCGTTATATATTTGTTTTTGTCATCTTCACACACTCCCTCGCTGCTCCTTCTATTCTCCTAACTACGCCCTGGTGTGGCCTTCACACTCCTAAGCCATTGATTTACCAACACACTGAAGGAACTTTTCATTTCTTTGAGCTTTGTGAGTGACCAAATTTGTGCATTTGAATTCGTATTAAGGGTTTTTGTTTTCTCTCATCGTGTCAGACATGTTGACTGCGGGGTGTATTCCCAACCACCAATTAATACAAACTCCTTATGGAGCTTTTCCTGTCAGTCAGTTTCACGCACACATGCAAAGCGGCAAACACAAAAAAAAAAATACAGGAATAACAAATCTGCTGTCTGAATAATGAGAACATGCAGTCTGTAAAATAAGATGTTGATCCCCTTCGGTACTAAAGTATTATAACATACTCAGACTATAGTGACGAATATGAGCGTGGGAGTTGTGTTTGCTCTGGACGCCTGCCTGAGAACATGGATCTTTGCAAGTGCTTGGAACTAAATCGTTTTTGAATTCTTCAACACGATCACGAGTGATAATTGAGCGTGTTTGTAGTGTGATGCTCATGAGGCTAGATTAGTTCTTGTAACGTGTTGCCTTCAAGTGACTTCAAGCTATAAAGTAATGATGGGAACTGAACAGGTTGAGGCCCTGCTTTGACTTGGTGACCTTTGGACTTCCCCATTTATAGTGAGTAGTTGAAAATTGTACACATGAGGTTGGAACATGTTATCACATCTTATCTTAAAAACACATTTATTACACAGTTCCTTTATGATATAATCATAGGGTCTATGAGACTTATAGAACGATTAAAATGAAGACAGTTACTTGCAGGACTTGGTATGTCCCTCACTAGACGCCACTTAAAGTCATTGTATTAGCATGGGTTTGAATCTGACGACACTGGTACTGCACATTTTCCTTCTTTACCACAAACTAGTTTATTTTCAAGTCAGTCCCACGTACACAGTCCTGCTGTAATTACTCGGTAGTAAACCAAATGTGTGTTAATCCGCAGCTGAAAGTAGTCCTCAATAAATGCACTATTTATTCCACTTTGAGTAAAGTTTGCTAAAAGCTACATTGCTCAGTAACTCTGTTTTTAAAGATGTATGTCTTCAGTAGGAACCAGTGGGATTGGGGCTGTGATGTTAGAGAAAAATATTGATCATCATATTTAATAATAATACTTGGTTTGATTGTATACTAATATCATTAATGGCCTTTATTGGATTGGATGAGAACAGCATGCTCTTCAATAACACACAACTCTTGAACGATTTACCTGCTGATATTGGGTTTGCTTAATCTATCGCGGTTTTCATACCTCTTCTTAAAACATTTTTTAAAGAAAAAAGATTTATTCTCTTACGGAATTTATTTTACTAAAATCTATCTATAGTGTATTTTTATTATAATTTTGGATTGTATTTTTCTCTTATTGCAAAGCACTTTGAGTGCTATATAAATAAAACAAATAATGAAAGTTTAGTACATGTCTAAGAATGTTTTTGAATGTTAGAAAAATGACATCAGTTGTAGGAGGAACAATGTAACCAGGAACAGTCTACCAGCAGTTTTCAGTGGGACCGTTGCTGTTTTTTTTTTGAGTGTTTTGCTTGCAAACTTCTTGGCTTCATCCCTGGCAGTGTTGTATTGTTGTACGTTATGTTTCTTTAACTTTTTTATCTACTTTCCTCAGTCTCTTGGCCTCTCACTTTTCTCTGGCCAGATGCCAATCTAATGCTTTTCTTGTCTAATGCGTGTCCCATGTGAACATGGGACACGCACACACTCTCACTCACTGAGAAAACATGATATGTTTGTGTGACATACAGTTTGAGTAAAAAGCTCAGACAGACTATTAAATCCAACCTAGCATACATTCTAAGGGTGAACAGTTTTGCAGCAAAATAGTTTATACTGTCATTGTGCTAATGACATTGATCCGGTTGATACTATCTGACATACTATCATACTATACTCCCTAGAAAGAACGTGTTAGAGAGAAGTGTTCAAAATGTAACAGAGTCAGACAGAATCATTTTCTTTTCTCACTTTGTTCTTAGGTTGGGTGTTTTTTCTTTGTAAGTGGACCACAACCTCTCTGTGGAAATCCCCTTCCTCTTACTCATAACCTTTGTCTTCATATGTTCATCAGTCTCCTCTTTGTCTTCATCGACTTATGTTTAACAGCCGCGACGGCAATGCCAGTATTGTTTTCACCTTGTAAGTCTGTGCGTGTGTGTGTGGACGAATTTGTCTTACCACGATGACGTCGAGAACCATGCAAAATGCTGTCACGAGACTTTACAGGTGTGCAGTTGAGATCGAAATAAAAGGTTGACTTCGAAAATGGGGGGGTAGGAAGTGGGGAAGGGGCCAAACTTTATGCCCCTGGCTCGATTTGCCGTCGCGGCTGTCATCGCAAGAGGTCTAACTTTCCAACTGTATCGGCACAGGCTAAATAAATCAGTTGTAGTTCATTGTAATTGCATTTAGTCACCACTGTGTAGTCTAATACAGCCAAATAGAGACACTTAAGACTTAATAGAATTAATTCCAAACTTTCATTCACAGAGAAACAGTTTGTTCTTTCAGGCTCGCCAGTTCAAACACTATAGGCTGCTTCATTCTCCATTGTACTGTAATTACCCTTAATTTAACCTCGGTGAGTTTGGAGGAATTGTCACTGCACGGCTGCTGAGGGCTTTGAACTGTAAACAACTTTGACAAGCTCAACTGATAAAATAATTACTTGTCCACACCCCCGGCCTCAGTGTGTAAGTGCATGTATAAACCTTGTTGAACCCAACTGAATAAGCAACTGATACCTTTTATTAAGTGATTGAACATCTAATTCCACCTGCTTACCTACACTTTCTAATAAATAAATAAAAAAAGTTTGTTGAAACGACATTGTTCTGTACAAAATATTTATTTTTCTCTCGGATGCCATACATAGAAAAAATTGTGGATTTAAAAAATCTAGACTTATGAAAGTGGAAAAATAGACAAAAATACAAGACTGGAATTGCATACAGCGCAATCAAGCAAGTATTTAGATGTTTCTTTCATTCTTTCGGCTCTCCTCCACGCTGGATCTCGTATGAAACGGTGACTATCAGGTTAAAGTGCTGACTGATCTCAATCCCAAACTTTAAACCAGTAGTGTGACAACATCCACTGCTCTATTACAGTGGTGTTTGGGGACGCGCACCTTTTTATGGATATTTGCACACCAGCATGAGCTTCTATCTGAGTGAGAGTGTCTGTGTGCCAAAGTGTGTGGGATATGTCATTATCTCACAGAGGGCAGTCCTACTAATCTTTGTTTTTCCTTTTTGTCAAGCTATCGGCTTATCTTTAACTACAAATTACATCATTGCACCATTTTTCTCTTTTCCTCTTCTCACCCCCCCGTCCCTCTCATCTTTCTCTCTCACCTTCTACTTTTCAGTCTTTGTATGTTTTTCTTTTTCACTGTTTTCTTTTTCTGTTCTCCATCTTTTTGCAGACTGTACCCAGTAGTGAAGGTCAAACGGTGTGTGCAGAGGAAGGACATAGGATAACTGGAGGTTGACGAGTCATGTCCAATAGGCTAAAATAACAAATAACTTGACTAGCTCTCACTCTTGTCCATTGTTCTGTGATAAGGACGAGCCAAAAGATTATTCCCTCCAGTTTGACACTGGTAAACTGCAGCAATAGGCTGACGTTTCATGTTTTCACTGAATCTGGTATGAACAAAGTGTGAGCAAACATACATACATACATACATACATACAGTCGGTTTATCAGAGCATTGTTTTTAAGTCTGCTGCCTGCTGATCGAAACAATGCTAATGGGAGCTGTGAGTAAACGGAAAGGTTGTGGGCCATTAAACCAAAACAATGAGCTGAAAAACACTAAAACCTTTCCGAAAGCTGAGGGAAGGTTTGCAAAGTTTCTGATTGATATAAAAAAAAAAAAAAAAGAATAATAAAATAAAATTTCCATATGAACCAGGAAACTGGAAACACTGTTTTTCTGTGTGCCTAAAGAGTCTCCTCGTTTATTTTCAATAAAGCTAAATATGTAATTAGTTTTTCATTGTCATTAATGATATAATCCAGCCAGTTAATACAACATGTTAAACTAACTTCAACTATTATTTGTATTTTTTATATTATTATTGTTAAATGTTGTGGCCCATAATCGCCACAAAATCCAAGGCAATTTGGTATTTCAATGATAAATTAAATAATCTAAATAATTCCTTAATTTAACTAACTGTATCATTACAGCCATAGGATTCTCTCCAACCAGCATAATAACCAGAGTACATGCTGGTGGAAATCCTGACAAAGAAATTGTTTTCAAGTGTCACCTCAGGTGCGAATGCGACGCATGTCTTATTTTCTCTTTTTCTCTTGGCTAGGTGTTCAGGTAATGTAGGAGTCAAATTTTTCAATATGTCTTTTTCCTTCTATATTCCTTCCCTCTGAACATTTTCTGTGTCCCTTTTCTTATTTTTGGCTGCACCACAGAAAAGCGGGGGCAGGTCACTTGGGCCATTCTACATAATGAGTACTTTTACTCTTGGTTCTTTATGTATTTTGATGCCAATACCTTTGTACTTTTACTTACGTTATCCTACTACCTCTGGCCCATTTGCCTTCTCTTAGAAATTGTGATTAACAGAATAAAAACGTAATTGTTCATTAAAACAAGATGTTGTTCTCTCTTTGTCTTCTAATCTAAGAACTCTCCAAAAGGCTTCATTTGTGCATTATGATTTTGGTTTCATATCTTGTCACCGGGCTTTGCTGATATCTATTTTCTCATACCTTCCTGAGAGAATTGAGGAGTAGGCATTTATTCACTGACAGAGAAACTGTACTCACACGGCTGCGTTCACAGCTATACTGCTAAAGTCATACATGCTTGGTCTGTGTCTTTCTCTCTGTCTCTGTCTGTCTCTCTATCTGTGTCTGTCTCTCTCTCTCTCACACACTCTGTCTCTCTTTTTCACTACTGTAGAGTTTTTAGGTCTGATAATAGTTTTCTACGTGGTCTAGGTTCTGTCTACTTTTCCCCCAGCTAAATAATCAGCACTTCAAAGCTGCCATTGAGCAGTATTAGTGAGATCCCAGACCACAGGATCTGCTGAGGCCAGCCTTACATTCGAGCTTATTCAATCTTAGCTACAGGTGTGCTGCCCTGCCAACTCCCAGAGGACGGCAAACGCTTCAAACACACCAAAACACAACCTTCAAAAGGCTGCGTGTCATCAGCATTAATTCCTGGACACTGAGGAATCAGCAGAGTACTCTGTCATCTGAAACTGACTTTGAGAGAGAGAGACGTGGAGGGAGAGAGAGTGGGCAGTAAAACACACACTGTCATTCATACCTTCTCATTATATCCCTGAGTCATAGAGAAACCCCGGAGCTGAGCTCACCAACACTGACATTCTCGACTGTTTGTGTGTTTTGAGTTGTGATTTAGACCATATGTTTTAATTTAATAGCTTAAAGTTCTGTTGTGTCATCTGTTTTCATATATGTGTGTGTCTGCTTGTGGATAAGCTGGCTGTGTCTTTGAGTTACACCTAGAATTGCAACTTGGACTGTCCGACACAAACTCGACCCTGACCCTCTCTTCACCTTGCTCTATTGTGCTCTGTGTGCAGCATGTTCAAGTAATGTACGAGTTTGAAACATTGAGAGCACATGTGCTTGTAGTGACCTGTTTGCAGTTGATGCAGAGTAAGGGGTTCGGACACTACTTCACCTACTTCCAAGGTGCATGGAAAAGGGTTTTCTGAGGTCAAAAACAGTTGTAGTCTATAGAACAACACTCTGGAAAAAGGAAAATAACTTAAAGATGCAAAGAGCACGACAGCCTGGGACCATGATCAATTGATAGTGTAACTAGAGACCATCTTGCGTCGGGATCGCACCTGCCGTGATGCCAAATAGGGTGTGCGTGTGTGTATCTATCATTATGGTATTAGCCGAAACCTTTAATTTGACATCAGCTGTATAAAGTGAGTAGCTTGTTTGATGTCAGAGTTCAGCCTGGGATATGATCTATATGGATATTTGGCCTATAATATCAAATTCAAAGTCTATCATTTAAAAAAAGATATACAATAAAGCATTTGTCTGCTCACACCAGTGGTGAACTTTAGTGTGGCACAACAACCTGTCCGACAACAAGCTATTGTTTAGAAGCGGCAGTTAAATTAATTAAACATTTGGAGCAGTTGCTTTGATGCCGAGCGAATTTCTGTTGAGTTCTAATGAGTTTAAACAACTTGTATTGTTGAAGCTATGAACAGATTTTTTTTTTTACTCACCGTAGTTGCATGCGAGAAAATAGAGTTAAAGTATAAAATTCCGCCTCACATTTCACTTGTGCAAACGCCTCCCGTTAGACGACCGTGCGTAAACTACTACTGGACTGATTTTAAAATACGACCACATATGTTCCAATGGCACGTGTGAGAGACGGATGACTGGAAAAAAAACAACTGAAACGCTGCACAACAAATAAACTATTTCTGCTTCATCAGCTTTCAAGGCCTTGACAAAAATTTCTCGGCAATAACCAGGTGCAATGCAGCTGGCAGTATGGGACTTGAATCTCTGTTAGTTCTAGTCTGAATGACCTCACCTGGAGTGCGTCGCTGTAGGCCTTAATATTCTATATAAAGGCTTCATTATACTGCAGTTTGATAATGTAGATGAGACGCATAACCCTCCCTCTTGGAGCCAAACTTTTGATATACTGGACTACACTGTTATGAACGTGGACTCTTCATACTGTAGACCCAAATTCACTGGCTTCAGGGTGGATCCGCCTCTCGCCAAATGTGTTCCGGGATAGGCTGTGGTCCCCTGTGACCCTGTACTGTATAAGCGGCTATGAACAATTTTTAGATGCACACAACATGTAATGTAATTGTCAGGATTGATCTGTTACTGGAGTTATTCTGTGTACTGGATAGTGTGTTTCCTTTTTTTTAAGTTTTTCTTTTTTAAGAGCATCTTGACTGTGAGAATGAAACTCACTGCTGGGCACACACACACACACACACACACACACCGTCATCCAGACCTTCTCATTACGACCCTGAGTCATACAGGAACTGTGCAGGTGAGCTCACCAGTGTTACTGCATCCGTAGTGTGTTTGTGTGTGCACATCGGTAACTATTTTGGCTCTATGAAAACACAATTCTCCCTAAAATCTGAAAGTTTAATATGATGCTGATTGTCTGGCTTTAAAGCCAATCACCCAAGAAAAGCGTGGAGTTGCTAAACGAGGTTTAATTTTGGTCATGTGTAGAGTCAACAGGGGTGAACATATTGTCAGACAAGAATACGTGACAAATGTTCCCTTTTAACTTATTTCAAAATGCCGCATGTTCCTATCCAGTTAGTCTTTGGGTGGCAGACGGGAGACATGCTGCGACACGTCAGTGTTTTGAAGTTGGCATTTGGCTTTGGAAGGGAACCTCTCCTTAACCGATGTCTGACAGTGATTGAGATAGATCGGAGGGAGGGGAAGGAAGGAGAGAGAGAGAGAGAGACATGGGCTAGAGGAGTGGGGGAGGGTGTGTCTGGGAAATGGAGTTGTTTTAACATCAAAGATAAACCTACTCAGGACTCTGCAAAGACCTCGCATTAGGCCAAGAGACTCTGCACTTTTATCATTGGCTCTTCCTGTTTGGCAGAAGCCTTACCCTTTTAAAGCTTGTGTTAAAACACAGATATACACTGTAACAAATTAGAAGTCAACATCACCAGCTGGCCTCCCACATGACACAAACCTGCACACTGACTTGCATCTCGACCTCACTCTGGCCCAGCGAGTAAGACGCATACAAACTGCATCACTGATGTTACTATTGTAAACTCTGATCCGGTGACCTACTAGTTAAATCTGACTTGATGAACACACATGGCAAATCCTTAATAACTTACTTTGACAAAGACAGACACTGTAATTCAACACGTAGTCGTCAACTATACAGTATTTAGCAGTGACTGCAAATCTCAGGTTTTATTGTACGTAACGCAGGAGAGCGAATGGTGTCGGCCATTATGTGTAAGAATGGGTGAACAGAGTCAATAACCAATCTCCAGATTTGCTGAACACCAGACCTAAACAGCAACTTTAAAAAAAAGTTTCCACGCTGAATTAACCATTTGATTAAAGTTAGAGCCGCATTGATTGATATGTTTTGGGCCCCTTGGGAGCAGCAGAACAATATTGACATATTCTAAACCTGAACACGTCATCCAAACTATGTCGGCAAACAATTTCCTGCTGTCAATTCAAAGCTTAGGAAAATATCCGTCTTTTTAGCTGCTAAACGCTCTACTCTGTTCACCAGCTACTCGCTAAGTTTGTCTGCCATTTGGTTCTGGGCAGGTGTTGTACTTGGGAATTAGAGCTTTTTTTGCTGCCTGCTGCGGTTGGAAACGAGGTTGATGAGAGCGGAGTTGCCAGTCAGAAAAGCAAAAGAATGATCCGAAGTATACGAAAAGGCTCCATAGAGCTAAAGGGGATTCTAGAATTTGGTGGTATTTCTCGGTGGATTCCTCAACTTCCTTCTTAAATGCTCTCTCTTAAATACGTTTCTAAGACTACTCCAGCAATTTAATACTGTCCTCCTATAACGTTGTCTGACTCACGATGGCTTGATCAAAATTGATGCAGCAGAACCAGAGATATCGTCTTTAATATTCTATGCATTCTTCTTCCTTGTCAAAACATTACCCACAAGCAAACTTGACCTGCAACATTTCAGTAGGATACTGTGTTATGCTTGTAGCAGCTAATGTATGCTGACGTGGTGGTCTCTCTTTCAGAACAGTGTCAAAAACAGAAGGCCACACTGCCAGCCCAAGTCACTGGAGGTAAAGAAAATGTCTCAACACCTTCAGAAGGAGAAAAGAGGACAGGTGAGTGTGTGTGTGTGTGTGTGTATGCTATGCCTGTCCATGTGTTACATTTCATTCAATCTTTTGGGTGTGGTAGGAGTACATCCAACAGGTCTAGACCTCCCACATCCATATATCTTATCCTGACTGGTGAATAATCCCAGCTAGTACAGAGGAGGGAGAAGATGTCAGTGGTGCTAAATCACTATAAATTCAGCAGGTTCAACATTAGACTGGTTTCCATGCAAAAGGTTGACGAGTACAAGCCTGCAAAAATAGTGAATCAAGTCACAATTCTGTTACAACACAATCCTGGGTAAAGGTTTAATGGGCAGCATGGGGACAGAGACGAGGTGGCTTGTTTACTTCACAGAGAAAAATAGCTGCAATACAACAAAACATTGTTGAAACGCGAAGTAACAATCATTTGCGTTTTGGACAAAAACATCCGAAAATGCATCGCTTTGCGCAAAGTTAATGCATCATACTTTTAAATAGTATACTGCAATAAAATTGACTCTTTATCTGCTAGGAGATAGCAGAAATTGTTATAATGCTAAATGAGTGAAGTTAGATTTGCAAAGGTATTAAGATGCTAAAGCAATTCAGGTTTTCTTTTTCGATACACGATGCCAAGTACAAGTTGGTCATATACAGTTTGAACGTCATGCTCGCCATGTGTTACTGAACTTGAGATACAGCTTCAGTGTCTGCGATTGTTTGCGTGAGCGTGCTTGCACACAAACACGGACAGTACATGTATAAGTGGATCTTTGTGTTCACAGCTTGCCTAAGCAGGCAAAGTCTGCCCCCTGAGTAAATATGGTGAGCCACTGATAACATTAATTTGTGTATAACAAGGACACATTCACACACCAAAACACACTTGCATACACAAAGGCAGTGCAGTTAGGGGTATGCCTGTAATGGAATGATTAACTCGCTTTGTTACTCCAACATGCACTGCTTACACTATCATCGCACAGTTGTCCCCAGGATTTTGTAAGTAATGTTCAGGCCCTGGATGTCTGCTAAATGTGAGTGATTTTATAATAAGATGGAGTTTTGGATTTTCATACCATCCTAAATGACGTGCTCTTCTTTATTGGGCTTGTAACAGCAGAAGAAAGTCTTTTGATGATTCCTGGCAGAGAAACCAGAAATCACTGAACTTAGTTCCAGGAGGATTTTATAACATTGACTCATTGTTTTTTTTACCCGCAGACTCCGTCACCGGGGCTAAAAATCTACTGACCCGGGTGATGCGCCTGGCCCAGCAGTACCTGTTGGATCCAATGGGTAGACAGAGGGTTGAAGGGAAGAGTTCTCAAACACAGACCAAGCCCAGACAGCGTAGTCCTGCACTTGGACGAGTGTTCAAGAGTCGGACCTCGGCTTCACTAACACAAGCTCAGGTAAAGCGTCTAAAGTACAGAGGTGATCATGGCATGAGGCCTTATGCATCGACTTGATAACTGTAAACATTTTCTCTGCAGCTGATTTCACTCTCAATCTAAAACTGGAAACCCTAACTCATCTTCTAACGTCTTAACATTTCTGCCTAACTTGTTTGGCAACAGTGGAATTCCAGTTTTACCCTTTGAAATGCTTTGTTATGGTGTTGGATTTATGCAGTCATATAAATGATTTACGATTTTATGATGATTTATGATTATGTCCCTCCATGATGTTATTATGTAGATGACTGTGCTGCGAACTAAAACTGGGCACCATACCATTTATAATTGGAAATCGTGACATGACAGGACTTTTTTTTTTTAAAAGCCACATGATAAGCCTTTTGTTTTGCACGTTTGTTATGTACAAGACAACTGCCAAGCAAACCAGCTGCAGGCTGTAGCCTTATATTTACACGACATATATGAGAGAGCTATTGATTTTCTCTCAAACTCGCTGCAAGCAAAGGGAACAATTGTATTTCCCAAAATGTTGAACAGTTCCTTTAACTGGCCACACAACCGCATTACATCCCTCCCATGTGCCGCTTGTTTGCGCTCACCTCTTGATTTGGTGAGTAACTTCTGTCATGTACCTGTGATTTGGCACAGCCGGGTACTGATTAATCGCATACCATTCAAATTATATTCCACTTCTCCCAGCAGCTGTGCCCATACACCGTGCCTGGAAGAACAGACATAGCAGGTTTGCTTAGTGTCTCTGCCATTGTCCTTGTGCATACGACCCATCACTTTGTGGTGGCTGTTTTGATTGTGCCAGTACAAGAAAGCTCTTAATGCTGTTTCATAGGTTAACGGTGTATATAATGCAGTAAGGTATTCTCCCAATTTGCTCTATATGGTGTGGCCTTTTATCTCGGCTGCATTTCTCAGGAACGTTTGAGTCTACTGCCTGCCGAGTGGAGAATCTCTCAAACTCTCTTCCCTAAACAGTATATGGTTTTCTTTAGCCGTTAAAGAAATCAGGATCCACTGAGTGCCAGCAGTCTGTTTGTCAGACACTTGGTCCTTTTCATTCGAGAGTTTCAACAGCTTCATTTAGATGCCAAATCCTTCCGCTAAAACCAGACTGGGCAGCAGGCCTCACTAAGTTGGCATCTGATGTATAACACATTTGACACAACAGCGCTTATCTCTGTTCTTACTCTGTTGAGTTTTCATATTAAAAAAAATAATAAAACAAGGTTGTTTTTGTTCTAACTGCCAGCACAGTAGCGTCTCCCTGCACCCAATTGTCCCCAATAAAGTCAAGAGCAGAATCAAAGCTGTAGTGGTTTGTTAGAGAAGGAAGCTTTAATTGTTCCCTTTTTCATTTTTTTTATTTTTATTATGTTAGTAAGGACTTTTGGACATCAACAATTTTGCGTTGCCCGCACTCATTAGTTCTCACTGACAGCTAACACTAGCGGATAGTAAATAATGATTTTAAGAAGACATCTTCATCACACGTGTCACAACTGTGAAGTAATGAATACCTTGTCTAACGTCACGTTACGCAAGCTCAGCATCCAAAGGAAAGGCAGGTCGGTTTAGATAGTAGCTGATATCTTTAGCTTTAAGTGTCAGCTGTCACGTACCAGATGTTTGTCATTATTAGACTAAAAAGACGACTTTGTAGCATACTGTAGTCCCACTTTTGAATGAAATCATTAGAATAATGAAAAGTAATTTAAAGTATCACAGAAATGTACTTTGTATTACTAGATGTGAGCTATTTTAAATTGATCTGGTTTTCTAGGGACTGATGAAATATGAAGTTTGTTGACTTCAAGTAAAATACTGATTCATATGTGTGGTTGGCACAGTTAAACCCAGATGAAACGACATGATCAACCTATTTTTGGTCTATATAATTCTACAGTATAAAAATTCAAATTTGTAGAACTCACCCGATGTCCAGTTTTCACAGAATTGTTTATTGTTTCCTGTGACCTTTGTGCTATACATGTGCAAACTGTAGCTCTTATTGTCCATTAGGAATCACCTGTGTTGCCATTGCTTTGGGAATAAGCCACCTATGTATACATTGTAATATTCTTACATAACTATGAGGGAGAGAAATTCAAAAAGGACACATGATAGAGAGACAGGCCATTAGAAGAGAGAGAAACAAAATAAGAGGTGGAAGGTGAGGAAGGATAATGGTAGAATGAAATAACAAACAAAATGCAATCTTCACTCCGTTACTAGTTTTTCTCTGATTTGCTTCCTCTGATCATTTGGTGAATTCTGCTCTTCAGAGATGTTTTTTCCTGTGACCCAGAATAGTTCTGTTTATATTGAGGGGGGGGCTGGGGTGGTCTCTCCTACTTTGTCAGCAGTTACGTCACATTGATATACATCTCCAGAGACTATCAGTTAAAAATGATTGGAAGATGTGATTGGAACATTGCCCAGGGGACTTTTCTTGGGAGAAGAATAAATCTTGTAGCATCTTGTCACAGTGACCAGAGCAATCACTGTTTTGTTTCTGGGTAAAGATGGTCCACATTTTAGTCCAACTATTTCCCCCTCTTCCCTCTTTTAACGCCCTGGGGAAG
This sequence comes from Bovichtus variegatus, assembly GCA_943593645.1. Classification (NCBI taxonomy): domain Eukaryota; kingdom Metazoa; phylum Chordata; class Actinopteri; order Perciformes; family Bovichtidae; genus Bovichtus; species Bovichtus variegatus. Next base: position 8,311,653 of record CALSCE010010634.1, read on the forward strand.
GCAATGTTGGTCGGCCCATCACTTAACAACTATTTGATGGATTGCCATGACATTTCTTTGCACATGTGTCAGAGTTGTGGTTGGCTGTCATAAATTGACTTTTTTTAATCCAGTTTTCAGACACATTTTCACGATACACATACAATTTTAACCGATTGAAAGATTTGTCATTGGACGTGTGGATTTTAAGTTCTCCAGTTATGAAGAGTTTTTACTGTTTTGACTCATCGGTTCCGTTTGTTTTGGAGAGGAGGAGACCCCTGCAGACAATTCTGGTCCTGGTTAAAAAGGCAACCGAGATTAAGTTATCAGAGTACCAAACTGAGAATTTGTTAGTGTTTAGCTCAAAGCCTCTCCACGCTGTGTGCACCGTGGAAACGCTGCTATGCCACCAAACTCCCGTCTTTTGATATTATTTTGATTGAAAGCCCCCTAGTGGCAGACAATTTGACATTGTACATTTAAATATTATTGTCTCAATACCAGTTAGATTATTTTTTTAACATTTTCTAGAGGCCAGGACTGGGATGTACACAGAAAAAAATTAAAAGGAACAAATAAAGAAACACAGTAGAATATGTTCTGTTCATGGGAGGTAACTAGAACTGAAAGTAAACCTCTCAGGTGTATCTTAAAGTGCCTTTCAGCACACACACACACACGCACACACATTGGGCTACGTCCAAAACCTAATGAAAAGATATCCTTTCAGCAGTGCCTTGTTGGTGCTGGCTGACCACACAGACTAAGGAGGGTGGGGACTGTGGCTCAGGAGCAAGACAATACAAACCTCTTTACTATGATGGAGCACCAAATCATCTGCTACATTTCCACTGTAGCTTCTCTCTTATTCCAGCTTCTTCGCCTTCTCTTCACTTTTCCTCTTTCAGATGAGATCCAGGAGGCAGAGCCAGCAGAGAGGTGGGGCCCAGCAGCCGGCAGTGCAGGGGAGCACTGGTGATGTCACTGTGGCCCCTGTCACTGGGACAGACGCAGCTGGGAAAACTGACAGGTGAGGACAGAGGTTAAATCTGTCTGTCAAATGAGGCAGCGTAAAGCAAGTTGTTGCCATTTTGGTGGAATTTCGGTCTTAGACTTTAGTGCAGAGAATAGACATCTCAGAACCTTGTCAACTTGATGATTTTGTCAACAAGAGCAAACAAAATACAATACCAAATATTTACATTGCGTAGCAATAACAGAAAATGGGCAACGAAGAAAAGTATTTAATGTGGACCAAGCAGGCTGGTAAATCAGTCTGCACCAATCTATAAATACATATGAATATCGAATCCCTGCAGCCATCTTTATTATTTAATTCTGTCCTCGTTGTGCTAATTAACTATAGAAAACGCAATGTATGTTGCTGTGTGTTCATGTTGTGCCGCTCTGCACCAGCCAGAGAATATTGTTTCCTGAAGAAGCGTCTTCCCATTTGTTGATTAGTTGTTTATCATGCACCACTGCGATTGGCACAGCTGCTTCAGAGCTTTGAGACCAGTGATGTGACCGCCTGAGAGAGTATTTATTAATCACCACAACATCTGATATATGTTCCACATCAGTTTTTATGCACTTCCAGCTGCCGCATATATGTCAACCTAAATGGCAGGTTCGCTTGCTGAGGCCACAGTCTTTGCGCCCAAGATCTACCAATTGGCATTTTGTCGTTTTCTTGCACAGTTGGCCCCTTTTTTTCTCTCTGTTCTTCATCATCTCTTCCTTTTGTGCTTGCTCAAAGTAAAACGCACAAAACTATTTGATGTTTGGATCTTAATATTTCCCCTGCAGCGATAGTCATTGGGCCCTTTTTGTATGTGCTTGATTCAGTAACTAATTGGAATCTGATATTTTGTCCCGAGGGTTTTTGTCAATCAGCAGGCTACTTATCATCAGTCCCTGATTTAGGTTCATAGTTGAACCTGCATGTCAAAAGTAACCTTGTCTATTTTCATGTATATGTGCATGTCTAAGTACAGACTGTTACATACCGTGTGTGACATCTGCATCTTATGTGGAACTCAATTTCCGTTATTTACCAATAGAAAGCTGTACTATTCCACCATGTGTTCAGGTACTGTTGCTGTGTAATAAAAGCAGCTGGTCCTTCAGCAGCACTTAGAATTTCACAATAGTCTTCTAATCCTCTCATTGTAATGTTGTTTTTTCCTCTGACAGAGGCACCCTGCTCAAAACAAAAGGCTGTCACTCACGTGTTAGTGGTGTTAGTGGTGTGTGTGTGTGTGTGTGTGTGTGTGTGTGTGTGTGTGTGTGT
>CALSCE010010634.1:8314027-8352920 GCA_943593645.1 Bovichtus variegatus
TGTGTGTGTGTGTGTGTGTGTGTGTGTGTGTGTGTGTGTGTGTGTCAAGCATACTTGTCATTCCTCACAGACTTAGTCTCTGTGTTTAGTGCTTTAGGTTGTTTTAACCAGACTGTGGGTCACTAGGGGTCTTCAGGGGTCACCAAAAGGATTATTGTAATTGGGTGGCAAATTTGTGGTAGAGGATGGAGCTGGACAATGATGTCCGCCAGGTGTTGAAAACACATGTCATCTTAACAAGAATAAAACCAAACCATGACACCGAGACGGGTTGAGTGAGAGGTGAATGGAGAAATACAATACAGTAAAAATCAGACGGTCTAACCTTATATTTCAGTCTTAAGCCCTTTCAGACGTGGAATACATAATATTACTGGCTTTATCTTTTTGCAATCATCCGACTCAAGAGTCTTTAATGTAAATGTTCCTTACTGCTTCATGCAGCTTTATGTAAAGAGCCGCAGTGATCAAACGATATTTGGCCCCTGGTGCTCAGGAGGAAGCTTTGCTGTTGAGAGCTGCCGTGATTTCGATAGCTTATTCTGTTGATAAAGCCTTATTTAATGACCATTGTGAGTGCGAGGGACACTTGCTTCCTCTTCTCAGTGTCACTTTCATCCAAAAGGTAATTTTTCTGCCAATTTTATAATATCCAACCGCGCACAAGCATTGGCTTTATGTCTTAAGCCCTGCACTGTGAGTTGTTTTTTTTCCACTCCTTGGCCATCAACAATTGGCGAATTCAGTGTTTTGTGGTTCATTTAAGGATATTTTTCATTGTGCACAAGAGGATATTTAAGTAATCCACTTATTACAGTGATCTTAGAAGGCAGAAACAACAGTACAGGAACAGGATTTCATCCTCTGAGACAATAAACATTGATCTATTCTCACATGGCCAAACAAACAGGCACAGCAGGGATCAGTTTTCTCACCAAAGTCATTTTTTACACATGATACACAGAAACAAATGTAATAATTAGGTGTTTTCCCAACTAGGCAGACCCTAGTCAATTAAATTAGACGCAAATAAATGTTTAAAATATGTGCTTTGTCATATTACCTCTAGATGCAATTTTGCTTGCGAATGAAGAAATATTTTCTCGTCTTCATCGGCACTGCCCAGAATTCAGAAGTTGGAGCAAGATTATAGAGCTACCATGGCTGCCACTCCAAACATGAAAGCAATAAATCACTCTGAGCACTTGGATCATATCAGACTCTGCTAAGTAGATCCCGCTTCGGAAGGGGTCAAAGTTCAGGGCTAGGTGCCCTTACTTAGCCTTAAGGGTCACACTGCTTGAATACCACGGCCACTTGACATTATACCATGACTCTGTGACATGTCTCTTGCTATACGGTATTGTCTACGCATCTCGGCTATCTGCCTTTGTCTCTGTTAGAATTATTGTCGGACATGTTGAATTTGTTAAGAAACCGGTAGACAAAACATGAAGTAAGGAGGGGAGCACTCGCACAATAGTAGGAATGCTCTGCGTTCCTTTGTGGCATTTGCCTCTCTCAGAATTCCCCCTGCCCTCCTGCCTGCCTCTGCAGGTTCATATGCACCTTATACACTTTGAGAGTTTGATAGCTGATAGCTTATGTCTTCAGGTCAGGAACCACAATCTGTCTTGGGATGTTCTGTCTAGCATATGGCTTTGAAGTGCCAGGATCAGCATAATTTCTCTATAAAGAACTGCATTACTCTTTTATGTTCCACCCCCAGATATTAGGTTACAAACCTTGCCATTATATTATATATTACATACATGTTTGTCAGGTGAGAAACCATGGAACCGAAACTATGCATGTCCACCTTTCCAAAACAATCTCTGGACCTCCTGTCACTTTATGCTCATCCCATTCCAACAACTAGTCCATTGTAGCATATAAAGTCTTACAATTTATTTGTAATATTCAAGGTTTAAAAATGTCTGGAATTGTATGAAGGGAGGCTTTTAATCTGGATTAGGGTCTTCAAACTCTGTATTGTCCGTGTACCTGGTGCTGCTAGACGGGGTTTCCCCGAGGCACCTTGTCTCTTAGATTGGTGGCTGCCACTGTGCTGCGGCCGCTGCATTTCAACCCCCACAGTCTGGGCCTCACGAGGGTGACAGAGTCTACCCCCATACCGTTTTATTCTCATTAATGAAAAGGCAGTTATGTTAGCTATTGTGCACTGAATATTTCAGTTATTCAAATTCAATAAAACTCCATAAACTAAAAGTGTGCAGATACCCTGTACAGCCGTTTGTGGTTTTGCCCCTTTGGAATGTGTTGTGTAAACAGGTATAATCATGGAGACAAACACAGAAAAAGTTAACTTTGTTTATTTTGAGTGTGAGGGCATTGAAATGTAGTCGTCTGCCAGATTTGTTATTTTTATGGGACATTATTTTACAGTCGTTTGAGGTTTTATTACATATTTTAACACAGGAGAATGTTTGGTGGCTGAATGTAGCCTGAAATAGTGTAGTACTTCAGCATAGTAGTTTTGATACTAGGTATTTTTTTATCCAGAATTGTCATGCATTGCACGTGTGTATACATGTGCATTCATTTGCATGCAACTGTAGAGCTGGAAGGCTGCTAACCTGAAAGTGGTTGTTGTGATGAGCTTGATAAAGCACCGATCAAGGATCAACTGAAAAGGTAGAACATTTTACCTTGTAGATACAACACAGGACATCTTCATATACTCAAAATAAATGCAGTGTCTTTCCATGTTCTTCCTCACTTCCTGCTTCAAATTCTTGCAGAATTAGCAATATTCCCTCCATGCAATGTGTTTCTCTAGGCATCACTCCACCCCACCCCTCCTGTGTAATGAGGTAACAACTATGCAGGTGTTTCCTGCAGTATGTTGCTACTGCAGGCCTGCACCTGAGGATGAAGGGTATATCACAACACTGGAGATGCAGTTGTAATCCCATCTGAGCGTTGGGGGAGGTGATGACAGGGAGCAACACATTTGCTCTCTTGTTGTTGTTTTGTGTTTTCATTATTGCTTTTAAATTTTGAAACTTTTAAGATGAACATTTAGATCCTGTTCATTTCTGCAATCCTAAACGTTTCAAAGCGTCATGAACAATTTGATGTGTTAGGGTTAGTGATTATTTACATCCAGCAGTGGACTGGGACATTCTGGAAAGTTTTCCCAGAACAAATTCCTGAAGTGCAGCCTAGATCATAATAGTAAAAGTAAACGCTAAATGTAATGTAAAAGTAATTACTGAATCAAAAACATATATATTCCTCTTTTAAAAGCTGTATTATATAAATTACTCATGACTTCCACTGCTTTGAATGTATCTATGCCTCATATATTTATTATTCAAATTAGGTAACTGCCCTAAAGTCACAACAAGTGAGTTTTAGATTGGTTCCCTGTAAGCCTAGCTTTACAGTGCAACTTTAAAGTTTTCTGGCGGTTGCCTTCTCTCTTTTATAATAAAATCCCTAGACATACGTATACACTGCATCACTGCCTACCAAAGAGCATTTGCTAAGAGGAAATCCAACAAAATAGCTTACAGCTCATCAAAAGCCCTGTTGACGGAAGAGGAAAAGCGGGTGAAGAGGGAGAGTGATTAAAAAAAAAAAAAAAAAAAAAGTTCTTTCTACTAAGCTAGATCAGTAAGTAACCAAACCTGCCTACGTATTAATTCTACCGGGTGTTTTACTCTGCCTTTATCATAGCACTGAGATCAGGGTTTCTAGTTCTTTGGGATTCTTACGGTTGTTTCTTGCTTTGGACAGGAACCTTAGCCAGACTGCTAGTGGTAGCCATGTTGCTAACAACATATTAACAAGTAGATCGTATTGTTGTTCATATGAAAATCAACAGACTCTCCCTTTGCTCCCGTGTTGTTGGTAGCTGGAAAGGGAAAGTGATCCGGTTGTCTTCGTGACAGCCGCACCAACAATACTAGCGCTAACACTAGGCGCGGAAAGCTATTTGTTTCTGCTTTAATGAACAAAATTTGGGAATGTTTTTTAGACCTTCTAAAGCTGTGATTTTGTTTCCAGATCTGAGCAAAGCTTCAAGAAGACAGGTACAGGACCTGTTGGCAAGGGAGCCAGTCGCCGTAGCAACCACGGCCTCGTCCAACCTATCAGAGTCAAGTCCCTCCACCTTCTACGAAACGGCAAGAACCCGCTGAGACAGACCCACCCCTCCTCCTCTATCGCCCCCTCGTCCCTCCGTTCCTCTACCCTTCCTACCTCTTCCTCCATCCCGTCTTCAAGTCCTCAAAGTGGGGACCAGCTACAGCAGGAAGACACACCCAGGGCAGCTCTCATCAAGTAAGAACCTCACATGACTTGTATCTGTCTGCACACATCACACTTTCAGAAGAATGCAGGTCTGGCACCAAACTTTCGACTGCACCACCCGTCCACATGCTCACCCCACCTCGTGATCTTCTCGTATCTCAATGGTAATGAATAAACACCAGGTGATTATTCCCACCTGTGTTAAAAAAATATTTTTTTTAAAAACACTTCATGACATCACAGTTTTGGAGACTATAATAGGAGATTTTAGGTTAAGATTTAGCTTCTTATGGCCAGAGGGAGATTTGTTTTCAAAGGCAGTACACAGATATACTGTACATATAGCAACATTCATATACTGTGTAGACGGTACAGAAAATGTTCATGTATGATTTCATCCATTCCAGCTCACATCGGTGTCAACGAGGCAGATTGTTCAGATCTTCTCCATTTTTGAGTCGTGTGTGTGTGTGTGTGTGATGGAGATGGTTAACATAGTGAAGAAGCAGGGTGGTGCAGTACAGCAGGGTTGGCTTCGAGCGACAACAGGAGGTTGGGGCCACCCACAAGGTCAAAGTGAATAAAATGGAACAAATTAATTTTCCACACTTAATTGGTATTTTCATTTAAATCTCCTCCCACTGGGATTGCATTTACTATCCTACATTATAATTTCAAACCGTTAAAGTGATTTTGACTTCATGCATCACTAAACCACAAATAGTTGTGCTACATACTAATGCTTATTGCTAATACCTAAACAGTAAACACAAAACAGTAAAGTACTCTGAAGTATTGAGTGTTAAAACATCTATACAGTGGCTGACAGTTTAGCCAGATTTGAAACTGTGTTGATGATGATGAAGGGAGAGATCTGAGCTGAATGATCTTCACACTTGTTGACTTGGGGAAGGAGGATTACGATTGCTAGAGGATGAAAAACGGTCTTTTCTGTGGTTATTTGTTCCGACTATATAGTAAATCATTAAAAAAGTCACAACTTTGTGACTCGTAGTTATGTACACACTATACAAAATAGTCATTCCAACATTGAAATTTGACAAAACAATCAACATCATTGACATCAGACACAACATTCAGCATATTTGGATGGGGTTGCAGAATTGGGATCGTAGGAAGTAAGATGGTTAGAACTTTAGTGGTAATTAACAAGATCAAACTCTCCAAATAAGCCCTTTTATTCACAGATGACGGAGGTAGAAGAAAGCTGCGGTCAAGCTCAAAATAAATTTGGTAAGCGGAGCAAGCCACATCACACAGCATATCAAGTTTCACACTATGAATCCAGCAACTTGTAAGCCTATGTTAATCTGGGTTGAGGCTCTGCTTGTAGGAAGTGTGCTTATTGTACAGACAGTGACACCCCACATCAAACCTCTTCTCACGGGTCAATCCAAAAGCTCCTATTGTGACAGTGAAGTTGCGGTTTTATTTTTTTCACAGTATTTATTTCCGTGTAGTGCGAAACATTTGGACTTTACTCATTCCACATCCCACGAGACACTGCTCTACTATATCAAACATCAAAATGATGTCATGCCCACGTGCTGATTGCGAAACCTTTTTATATAGCTGGCAAATTGTGATTAAGTTACTTGAAAAATCTTCATGTTTAAGGTGCTTTTGGTTGACAAAGATCCCCTGATCACTGAAACCTGTCGGCCTTTTGCCAGCGTGTGTTACTAGGAAACTCTCACAATGTTGGGAAACATCACCCCACTCACAACAACAACACTTCTTTATTCATTTGCCTCGTTGAAAAGCGACCTTTTAATTCTGTCATCACATTCATGTTGATGAAGCAAGACTGGTAAACAATTAACCACACATATGTGTTGTGTTGTCATAATACTTTTACCCTGATGAATGATTGATTTTGCTAAATGTCGTATTTTAACCACCAAAACAAAACAAAGAACCACATGTGATTATCAGACTCTTCGGTCTGGATGGAATCACCGATGGTAACTGGATCCCACTGATGCGTTAATGGTCTTTGTGATGGGTTAGTGACGTTGAGTATGTGAGTGACTGGGAGACGGAGAGTTAAACCCATCCTGTTGTGTTTTCCATTGCATTTTACAACAGGGCAGGGTGGGAACAGCACAGCACATAAATAGACCTGTAGTTTCCTGTTGAGTAGGTTACACACCTTCTGTACAATACGTCCCTCCCAGGAATCTCATGGGAGGTACACACATCTCGAATATTGATAGAACAACTTTTTTTTTTTCCCGTGTATACAGTATGTATGTGTTCCTGTTAGCAGATGTATATAGATAGTTTGTGACGGAGTGAGGGGTGCGCAGTTGTTCCCCCGTGTGTGGGAAACAAGGAAACACAACTGACGGGCACAGGAAGATGAGCTAAGCTGTGCCGTCTTCTCTGCCTGCCTCACTGATGGACAGGATCTGCCTGCCGGAGGCTCCGACACACCCAGCCTGAAATTACTTTTCCACTTTCTGTGGGTTCCCTCATGCAGGAGGACAGATCAGGGTACAGAATTGTAAAGATAAAAAAAAAGAAAAAGATTTGCTGGCGAGTACAATGCTGGAAAACAAAACAAAAAACAAGCAGATGAAAGTTGGATGCTATCAGGGGTGAGCGATGTGGCCAAAAGCTTCTATCAGAGTATATGTGATTTTTATATCATGGTCATGGTATATATCACGATACAGTAATTGTTCTGTAAATTAAATGATGGATTTCAATATTAAGTGGTTTAAAGAAACCATACCGTACTTCATCACATTTGATTATTGTTCCTTTGCATCACATGAGACAACACTTGAGTTAAAAACAAAAGACTCAAACCAGTATAACTAAAAACGATTCAAAATGGGAGCGTTATGGTCCCGAGAACAATCATTTCGAATGTTACAGGTTGACCGGAGTCTGTTCAATATCGAGCAATATAAAGTCACACAAATTTGTATTTTAGAGTATATCAAAAGAAGGAGAGACTTGACTTTTCCTGCAGGATTTGCTCATCTTTCATTTAAAAAAAAAAGTTGACAAAACACTGTCAAAATAAGCTACGTACAGTGCAAATGTCTGTTAATCATGTAACCAGACTTCTCCCTCCTCCTGCTCTGTGTTTAAAACGTTACCTAACGTGGCAGAACTGCTATTTTCAGTTTTTTTTTTAAAATCCGTATTGAATTTAGTTCAATGCAATATTAGGCTGCCTTCTGGAACCTGCTCCACCTTGGCTTGATCACAGAATTCAAGCCTATGCCTGGTGACTATCATAAAGAGTACGGTCTGGACCGGCTCTATATTAAAAGTGCATCATTAAATATATATATAATAATAACCATAAAATATGATCCAGTTTCACCTAAATCAACTAGGTGCCGTAAAGCCTTCCGCACTTCTTCCGGGAGATCGTTTGACCCGCTCACCAAAGTTACATAGTGCAAGAACAGGCGTTCAGGCCGCAGAGTGGGACTGACGGAGACAACATTCTCCCTATTACAACTATGTAGCATGAAATTATTTTGAAGCTGTTATTTAATGTTGCTTTAGCAGAATTGTGGCAGGAAGGAAAACATTTTTCCAAGTGAGAATTCCTCTGCTTATTATGACTGAAAACAGTGCCAGGTAACTAGCTCAACCTGTATTCTGCCAATCATACAGACACGCATGCACACGGTTTTGTGTATTTTTGCTATTTGTCTTTTAACTGTAAGCTGTGTGTATTTGTAATCGAACTTTTCCTTTTTTACGAGGCACACTTTTGTGGACACATTGACGAAGAGAAACACACACACATAACGTCTGTCTTTGGCATCTTCTCACAGAAATGGGGTGTGTAAGGTTTTTTTTATTAAATCTAACTATGACATGGCTCACTTATCAAAGTATGTTAAAGGATTTCTTTTTAATCTATTTCATATTAGATTATAGTAAAACAGATATACTCTTGAGACATAATAGCTTGTAATTGAGATCTCTGCTTTGTGAATGATCTGGCTAAGAAGTGCAGGCTTAAAATCTTATAAACCTTGTGTGTATGCATGTGTGTATGTCCTGGGTTAAGGTGAAATAGTTGTTTGTCTCCCATGTGTGAATACACTGATAGAAGTTGATCATTGTGTGCAGGACTGACACAATTAAAGCCATACTTTTTTTTTTTTTCTTTCTCGTTTAAGCAGCAGAACATATGTGACCCACGCAGCCTGCCAGAAGTGTGTGTGTGTGTGTGTGTGTGTGTGTGTGTGTGTGTGTGTGTGTGTGTGTGTGTGTGTGTGTGTGTGTGTGTGTGTGTGTGTGTGTGTGTGTGTGTGTGTGTGTGTGAGAGACAGTGATCTATCAGTGCTTTTGTACTCTGGCTCAAAGGGCAACTAGTATGTTCAGTGTGTTACCTTTTGGAATGCATGTGAGAGGGAGGTAGAAGGAGACTAACATCATTCATGTCTGCATACTGCATGAGCTTGTGTGTGTTTGTGTGTGTGTGTGTGTTTTTGGAGTGTGTGTTTTGGCTGAAGCTTGTCATCTGATCCTCTGGTATTGTATGCTGTATGTTCAGCAGTGTGGGAGCCGCTCTCCCGTCCTGTACTCACTTCTCCCTTGGGAAATGTTTGTGTACATATGTTTTACGTGCGCCAACTTACACAAATCCATAAAATTGGCCCATATAAACATTGGAGACATTCAGTATGTGACCATGTGCTTTTGTAGCCTGGTCATTCGTCTGTGTGCTGATATGCCTTTTGAGTTGTGCATGCTTCATGTGATGATACACGATGCAAAATAAATCCCAGTTATGGCCTTATGCATGAAGAATTCTTAATCAGGCAAACTCAAGCACGTGCATTGATGTACTAGATACACACACCACCTCTGCCATTGTTAAGGGAATTGTTAAGATGCAGGTGTAGTGGTGTTATGTAACAGGGTAGTGAGGATACAGGACGGATGAGTGATCACACACACACGCACACACACACACACACACACACAGCTCATCCTATTTAAAGAAACAAAGGGACAGTGAAAAGCTTACTGCAGTGTTCGGTGCTTAGACCAGCCAAGTGACGCCATTTCCCTGACTACCACAAACAAATCTAGCATAGCTTCAGTCACTGTTTAATGTACAGTAGTTTAACATAAAGTCTTAAAAAACAATAATGAACTGACAATATGACTTTTATTATATCATGTCTGTAAGTCCCCTTTACATTGCACAATGCATTACTAACGCACTGTTTCAAAACATGTTGCTACAAAATATGGATAGTGTTTAGTATATACACTTCACACAATATACAGTACATTCCCTAGACTTCAGATCAAACTTGTTCAAATAACTCACTCACTTGAATTAACTGTATGCTATTGTACATATTAGTATGAACAGTTCCTTCTAAAAAAGGCAGCACAAGTCCTGACAAAAGTGACAGAAAACAAAGATCAGATCTCCTTTGATTCATGTCCTGAAATATTTAGGATTTAATCTCACCTCACCCCTCCTGCTATTTGCCTATAAAAGTTGTAATATAATAGCTAAAAAAAAATTAATCTATACATTGTACCTGTAATTATGAGTTCTATTTCATCCTTACTGACCGCCAAAGGCAGTGCTTAACACTGAATATCTTCGTCTCGCGCAGGTTAAGTAATTAAATCAACAAAATCGCATTTGACCTCGAATGACCCCCGGTCATGTATAAATTCCGATGTTATCAACGAGCTAGCTTGAGCTACACAAAATATTACTTATTACTCGAAGTCCGTCGCTTGTAGCCTCAATAGCATTGGTTGGAGCTGCGGTCACCCTTGTCAGAGACATGTAGAAGGACCCTCTTTACTGTCCCAGCGGAACCAGAGGAGCTGTTCAGCTCAGCTGCCCTACAGGTGCTAGAGCAGTTCCACATCTGCCACCACCAGCACACCACTGAGAGGTTGGCCCACCACCGTCGCGGCCCTGCTCGCTTTCCCACCGGGCAACCGTGGGTGTTGGATCTAACCATTGAGGCTTCTGGGCCGGCTGTCGGTTATTTCTCCCAGCAGCAGCTCAGCTACTGGGCATCTCAAGCTTCCGACCCATGGGTGGTTTCCACCTTATACCAGGGGTACAGGCTTCAGTTCCGACGCTGTACCCAGCCTTCAAAATGGTCATCATAAGCGATCCGGCAAAAGCCTTAGCCCTGAACTGGGAGTTATTCATCCTCCTGGCCAACAGTGCAATTGAGCCTGTGGATCCCCTCTCACAGCCCAGGGAGTTCTTTTCGATCAATCTTCTTTAAAAAAAATTTAAAAATAAAATAATGAAAGTGCCGGACTTCAGCCAATCTTGAATCTGAGGGGACTCAACAAGACCCTGAAAATCTTGCCATTTCACGTGTTGAGCACAGCAGACGTTCTTTGTGCTGTTGCCAGGGAAGAATCACGTCCGTCGACCTGAAATATGCTTATTTTTATGTTCGTAGTGTGCCTCATCACAGGCAGTTTCTTCGTTTTGCCATCATTTTCTGTTCCGGGTGTCTTCAGGGGGGCACCAAATCCACAATGTTGTTAGAAGTGTCCAAGGCTCTTCTGACGTGGGCAGTCCCTTGCCTGACCAGCCTATATCTCTACCAGCAGAGCGGAACCATGTTGCGGACCTCCTCTCTCGTCACAAGCCTCCACCAGGGAAGTGGATTCATCCAGAGGTGGTGCACAGCGTCTGGAGGCTCTTCTGCAGGGCAGAAGTAGATCGTTTTGCCTCGAAGATGTCAACCCACTGTCCCCTATGGTTTTCCTTGACGGAGAAGACCAGCCCTCTGGGTCAGGACGCTCTGGCTCACACGTGGCCAGAGGGTCTTCTCTAAGCCTTTCCACCCCTTCCTCTGATCTTACCAACACTTCAGAGTGCTTCAACAGGGCCACGGGCTTTTTCTGGTGGCCCCCTTTTGGCCAGCAAAGACTTGGTTCTCCCTACTGCACAGACTCTGCTGAGGGATGCCCTGTTGTCTCCCCGGCAGGAAGGACCTCTTAACACAGCTAGAGGGTCTGATTTGGCATCCCGATCCCTGCCGCCTTCAGCTGTGGGTTTGACTGCTGGAGGGCCCGACCTGTTGCTTAGTGAGTGCATAGAGCCCGTCAAGATGACGATTCTGAATGCTAGAGCACTGTCTACTCGCCATGCTTGCCTCCCTTTGTCGGCCAAAACTGCTTTTCTCCTTGCCATCACTTCGGAAAAGCGTGTATGAAAGCTACAGGCCTCGTCTGTGAACAACTTGTGTTTGAGGTGGAACTGGATGGCTCAGGTGTCACCGAGCCATCCAGTGACCGAATACAGTGTTCCTCCCTAAGGTGCTGGCACGCTCTTATCTGAATTGGTCTATCCAGTTGGCACAGTTTGACCCCCCCCCCCCTGAGGAGACAGGGAAGAAAGGTCAAAACTCTTGTGCCCGGTGAGAGCCCTTAGAGCTTATTTGGGGTCTACTGCATGCATACGACAGTCTGAACAGTCTGTTACGGTGGTCCTTGGAAGGGCTGTGCTCTCTCAAAGCAGTGCCTGTCCCACTGGATCGTAGATGTAATTTCTCATGCATACAAGGCAAATGACCGTTCTCTGCTGCCCAGAGTAAAGTGCCACTCCACAAGGAGTGTCTCCACATCATGGGCAACCTTGAGAGGTGTGCCCTTTGAGGACATATGTGCCGCTTTCACATGGGCATCACCGAGCACATACTCCAGGTTCTACATGGTGAATGTTGCCTCCTCTCATCCATTGAGCGTGTTTTTTCTGCAGAGTCCCTCTTTATAAGGTGGGTACTCAGGATTCCTCATGACTCTGTTGTTATAAGTCATCCAGTGTTGAGCACTGCCTCTGGCAGTCAGTTAAGATGAAATGGAATGAAAGTTGCGGATGTAACTATGATTCTATGAATCCTGGAAGACCGCTAGAGTTCTCGTGGTCCTGCGAGAAGATTTCTCAGCAGGGTGTAATATTCATTAAAGGGAAACTGCTGTAGTCTGACTGAGTGGATCATGCTAACGTCATCACAATCATCACTTCTATTGTAGAGATTTTCTAAACGCAAGTGCGGCAAAACAATATATAGCAGGGCAAGCCTCCAATCATTTCAAATGCTTGTCTCTGAGTCCAAAACACAACTTCCACTGCAAACAAAGAAATTGGCCCAGGGATTAGCTCTCGTAGCTAGGTGCATAGGGATCTACTTCCGGGAAAACTTGCCAACTAACTAAATTAGTTGTTTGGTTAGCCAATGTTGTAGCGTGTCAGAGCTTTTACTCTGTTTTTAAAACCGTAAACATTGATACTTTAGAAACAGAGAAGGGACTTGGGGCTCATGGACCCATTATTTAACGCATAGGCGTTTAGCAAGCAGCCCTAATCTCAGCTGCACCTCCTTTTCAATGGTGGAGGCCTTTTGAAAATTCTCATCAAAAGTTTAAAGATTGTTTTTGCCAAGAAAGAGGAGCTACTACTTTCTTTTATAGCATGTATTTATGTTTTCATTTGTGTTTTCATGAAGTCTCACGACACCTCTCCAAACTTAATCATTCATGAGATCACCCCAGATTTACCAGCGTTGCCCAGCTGTTTGGTGACTCACTGATATCCCTCACTGTGGTGTTTGTTTGCTCAAAGACTCACATAAAAACACACTATTCTTCTTCAGTAAAGTGTCAATCCTAGACCTGAAAGGTTAGAAAGAGGAATTCAATAGCAGAGGTGAATTCATTTATTTCCCTTTTTAGTTTTTGACATTTCAAGTCTTCTTTTTATGTTTTGATTCATCAGTCCAAAAATCAAGGAACCTCCTAGCTTTTTTAATAAGCGATCATTATAGTCATTATATAGACAACTGGGATGTCTTGCGCACCTTTTCAAACCCCCATGTTTAAACCAGAGTATTTCCACTTTAATTCAAACATGAACCCTTGTTATGCTTATCGCATAATATAATAAAACATGTACATATACAGAGTTCCAAGGGTTAAGTATTACACCGAGAAAGGGTCGGCGTCAAGGTAGAGGTACAGCATAAGTGAATGGTAGCTCTGGCCCACGCCTTGCTGTTTATCTAGAAAGGTGAACAAAAGCGAGCAGGTATAAATGTAAAAGTGAGTGAACCATGAATGGGCCACACCTCACTGTTTTTCTAAGAGCTGAATGGAAATGTTTCCCCTCCTGCCTGCAGTGAAAGGAAGTGGTAAATTGAATAGATTGAAAATACATTTCTGTGAGCTACGCTCATTGTTTTTCTTCCAGTGTCACAAAGGGAACTGACATTCCGAATAGAAAAATTGATAAAGTTGGGGTTTGACATTTCACCAACAAACGTATCATAA
This sequence comes from Bovichtus variegatus, assembly GCA_943593645.1. Lineage (NCBI taxonomy): Eukaryota > Metazoa > Chordata > Actinopteri > Perciformes > Bovichtidae > Bovichtus > Bovichtus variegatus. The sequence goes on from CALSCE010010634.1 coordinate 8,327,636, forward strand.
ATTGTTGCATATCTGCGATCTTAATAAAAGGGTTGGCTTGAATGCTTGTCATCGCAGTAAATGGCAAAGATCAAAGTTAATGACTGTCAAGGAAAAGCCTTCAAGGTTAAAAGTGGATCCACAATGCACTTTCTAATTCTTCTGATGCAAAGGGAATGTGAGTGAAGATATTCATTCAAGATTAAAGGATTTATTTGTGGCATACTCATTTCTCAATATGTGCAGTGAATTACAATGGTGACATACTCTAGAGAATTTTTTTAAATGTCAATGTTCACTTACGGCTGTACTTATTTATTTATTTTTTTTCTTCATTTTAAGCTTCTATTAAGGGTTTTGAATAAATCCTCAAAAAAAAAAAAAATCATCAATTTCAATAAGTGTGATGAATTGAGTCCGTCTTTTTTTTTTTTTACTTTCTTAATAAATATAACTCCAGTTTTGTCAATATAAACACATATACAGTAGGTGTGGACTGAGGACTAAGTGCCTTGGCATTTGTCTGTTTGAGAGAGAGCGAGAGAGGGGGGGAGGGACGGAGAGAGGGAAGGTGGACTGTTGCCCACTTCTTTGTCTACCACCCGCCAGAATCCCATTTTCTCGTAAGCTTACCAAAACCCAACCCGCATTACGCAGCCACCACTTGAATTTAATTCTACAAATAGTGTAATACTAATTAAATGAGTGTAGCCTAATCTTTATCTGCAACTGTGCAGATTTAAACAGAATTAATATATATGCAAAAAACAAAGTTGAGCAGCATTCGAATGTTGATTTAAAATTTGAATGTCAACGTTATGAATGAAGCTTCACTATTCGGTACAGCCCCATCTTCAGGGATGATGATGATTAGAATAGAGTCCATTTAGCAACTTTGATCACACGTCTCAGCCTATAGGACACAGCAAATCCTAAAACGTAAGTGGCACGGATGAGCTATCAACCCATGATTCTAATTCTAAGTGACTGTACAGTCACCGTGGGAATAACGTCTTTGCAATGTATGAAGCTCGTCATTACTTCTGACTCACTGATGTTGACAGAATTGTTTTTGGAACATATCCCAGTCAACGTCACTTAGCACGGCCTGCAGCGTAGCCTCTAATATCATGACCTCTTTGATGGTAAATGGATAGAAAATGGGGACGTGATCTGACTTTCCTAATGGGAGAGATTAGCCTTGCTGCCCTCCTTGAATGGAGAATAACAAAGGTGCAGAGTCCTACCCGTCTGGTGGGACACATGATGTGTTGATATAAGTTCAGCAGAACGTTTTTAAGGTTCAACATTATGACATTTTAACTAGCAAGGTCTTTGTCAGGGAACCATCCATGTAAACAAAAACAATTTGATAGGGCTGTTATTTTGTATCATATGATCAGCTGCGGTCTTTTCTTTTTTTTTTTTTTTGTCTGTATCCGGCTTTTTGTTCGCATGGATGTTTTCCTGACCTTATAGGTTGAAACGTTGCAGTAATACAGACTTGGAAGCTTGCATATTTCAGTGTGCGGACAGCCTCTCCTTTTCCTTATGCACTCGCTCAAGTGGCATCACATGTATGGAACTAAGGTCACACGTTCACCATGTTCTCTTTGCTAAAGATGGGAATACAGTCAAAAGCTCCGCTGGTGTTGGCGTGCTAACCTTTAATGACAAAGAACACTGACTAAACTGACTTGGGAAAGTGCCTCAACTACAGAAATTCAAGGACTGTCAATGGAACATCCAATGAGAAAGATGTGATTGATATGTGACAAGCAAGAGGAATTCAAATTGCTGTTATCAAAATATTCACATCTTTGTTCACCACGTGTAATGGTATACGCCCCTTCATGCGGTTGAGGGAGTAGGAAAATAGATGAATGTGCTTCTAGTCCCTGACAAGTGTGGCAGTAGTGGGAGAGGTAAAATTGAAGTTGCTTGTGAGGTCTCTATCTTATTACAAAGATAATCAATAAGGTTTTGTCTACAGGCCTATTGGTGTACATTTGGCCAATGTAGTAAAGAGTTAAACTACCTTCACAGAGATCCTGTTAAGGAACAGTTAAATATATCCACTCACTCTGTGCCTACCCTGATCTACATTTCACTTGCTTTGAATGTCTTAAGTAACTTCCCGGCACTTCCTATAGCCCGTACCTAAGATTGTATCTGATATCTGCTGTGTCTTACCATGAACACCTGCTGGGGACAGGATGAGGGAGATGGGGCTGTAAAGGTTGGCGGTGAACGATCAGGTCTATTGTCTCAATTTGTGAAAGGCAGATCTTGCCGCTGAGTTGTCAAATAACAGAAGAACACCGGCCAGGTGACAGAACATCAAAAAAGCCTTGGTGAGTTCACTTTCTAACCTATAATACCATCAAAGCAGTGAATCCAACACTTTCTTCACGCAATCGTTTACCTGTCGAGCCTTCCCACTCTGGGGATGTTTGCGTTCAGCCCTCACCATGGGTAATTTCTTTAGTCAATTGTTGTGACACTTTGACAGTAGCTGAGGTAAAGTTGGCTTCCAATTTCATCTAGCGCACACATTCTTGGAGTATGACTGTTGTAAGTTAGTAGTAGGCTCTTTTGTCTACTGTAAATGTAGGTTGTAGGCCCAGTAGTAGAGGTAAAATACTTGCCCCTGTTTCTTTGGAGCTGGTCGCTCGGTACTACACATTGCACCTTTTTAAAGGTTTAGACATCTACACAGTTTCTCTATGAGGAAAATAATTCCATGACTCATAAATGAACTGAAAATCAAACAAATGTATAGTCCTGAAACGTTGAGTTGATTTATTGATTACTTGGTCCATACAAAATGAATCTTCAACCTTTTTATGTGGTTCCAACTGTGTGAGACTTTGCTGCTTTTTAGCTGCGCTACCAGTGTGACTGTTGCTGGCAATGTCCACAGTAAAATATCTCAACAGCTTCTAAATGGATTGTCACTAAATTCCTGCATCCTAGTGAATTTGGTGATGACCAACTTTTCCTCTTAATTATTTTGGTTTTGAGGAAAATATCTAAACAACTGTTGAATGGATTGTCATGGAATTTAGTGACCATTCATGTTCGCCTCAGGGTTAATTGTGATGACTTTAATTGATGCGCCATCATCAAGTTAACATTTTAGTTTAGTTTTGGGTTATCAGCCTCAGTTATAATTTTTTTTAGCAAATGCAAACTAAATATGTTGTTGTTTTTCAGACTGAACACACTTTGTAGACGTCACCTTGGTCTATCTTGTTAACTTGCCGGGCATTTTTCTCTATCTTTGGAAATGTTATAGACTAAACTATTACTGTTTAGCGGTCTTAGTAGTGTGTCATGTACAGGCTTACAATGCCATACCACAGTTGCTCAATGTTCCTCTGAGGTGTATTGGCCACTGGTGTCAAGTGTCACTGATACATCTCTGTGCTAAGAACCTAGTTAGGGCAGAAAGAGCTGCGTAACTGAGCCCAGTCGGTGTGACTTGCAGAGTCACTGCAAAGGAAATGGTTTTTACTGGTGCAGCACATTACGGCTGCCTGGGAGTCTCTCTCCAGTTTCCTTCTTCTCCTTACAGTGTAATTGTATTTGAATTATGCATGCTTTATGTCTGCTGGAGCAGAGAGGCAATAATCACTCTCTGTGTTCATGTTTGTGTGTGTGTAACACCTGTCTATGTATTTCTATACATTTGTGTGCATGCATATACAAATATGCATGTGTGTGTGTGTGCACAGCCTCTGAGAAACAGAAGCAACCTGAGCTCAGTTCAACAGACTGATGTCCTGGCTAAAACTTTCCCGCGTGCGTTGCGTGCGTGCGTGCGTGTGTGTGTGTGTTACTCAGCTGCCTTTGTCTAAATTATTCCCACCACACTGTAGCGTGGTTCCAACTTGACACCCAGTCTAAATGTTTTAGCACTTCCATTGTGGCTCCTAATGACTGGAAACTATATTATGTTTTGGATGCTGGAGAGCAAACTATTGTGAACTCTACATCAGTGATGAATGTGGGGCCAGTTGGGATCCTACGGCTCAATTTGTCGGGCCTCAACATGTCAAGAGCGCTCATTGCACTCATTTTTAGTTCAGTATACCCTGATAGACATGAAGGATACCATTGTTGTTTTCCTGAGGTTTGGGGGATGTTTTTAACAGATGCATACCAGATATGAACCAGGACTCTAAGCTCAGTAGAGGTCCATATCTCTGGTTTCTGATCGTTATCAAATGTTGTCACAACCCAGAAACTAATCAGTGGACAATATCTTCGAGCTGAAATTTGTATGAATGCTTTCCTGTAAAAAAAAAAAAAAAAAAAAGGTCACATTTTTTGGGAGTGCCTCTGTTTATCTATTGCATACTGTATACGTAGAGGCACAGTCAAAATAGTGAGCCCTGCAATACTAAACTGAAGCTGAACTTCTTTGTTAATTTTACTTGTGTGTTTGTTCTGACTTCCTGGCTCAGCAGAGCAAAGCAGGGAAGGATATCAGCAAATAGCCTCCACATGAGCAGCTGGGCCTCTAAGTGGCTTTATTTCTAACCCTTCGCTCCCCTCTTCCTCACAGACACCAGCCAGTTTTGGAAAGGTTTTGTGTTCTATTTCCATCAGCTGACATATTATTATTATTATTATAATAGTTTTAGCTTTAAAATACATTTATTTAGTTTAAACTCTATTCATGAATAATTCAATTCTTTTTTTTTTTTTTTTTTTTTTTTGTCAATGACTGGGTCAGTTTGTGACAAATTGGGGGTCCATGATCTGAGCCCAGGAATCGTACCCCTTTCACTCAAAACCACATGTTAACCTGCTGGTATCGCTACAGAAAAAGCCACCAAAATCAGTAGGATTCATCCTCTGGGAACCATGAATGTCTGTAGAACATTTTGTGCAAATCCGTAATTTTTATCTTGTTCTCTTGCGACTCACTGAAAGTTCCGTTGCATGCCTGCAAAGTGTAATATATATATATATATATATATATATATATATATATATACATATATATACATGCCTGTATAAAGTGTCTTTATCTAGAGCAGGGGTGCCCACACTTTTTCAGCTTGGGAGCTACTTTTAAAATGACCAAGTCAAAATGATCTACCTACATTAAAAATGCTAAACATATATTTATTTATATTGTGGCGAGCGCCACGGGAAGCGAATGGATAGAGAACACCAACGAGTCAGAGACGGGAGTACGTTTTATGTTGTCCTGTGCCACATACACCGCAAGACCCCAGGTACAACTTTTATTACTAGGAAACTACCACCCGTTAACCACAACACACCGGGGGTCCCCCCCTCCGGGACATAACTCTCACCCATGGTGGCAAAACACACAAAACATGAACACGCATAGTTAAACAACACCACTCACGGACAAGTCTGCGCGGACAAGTCTGCGCAGACTTGGTTCTTACTTGGTCCAGCTTCCCCACTCATTTTTATACCCTTTCTTTAGCAGAATTGTATAGATTGGAAGGCTAACTAGCTAATCAGCTCGCGGTGATTTGCAGCTGGCGGGGTTGACCGCGCATGCGTGGTGAACCGCTTGTTAGAAAAGATGAGATCTCAGACTGGCTGACCTGTACGTCAATCAAGTGGCAAATGCCATAGTGAGGATGGATGATAGGCTAACTTTTAATTACATTTTATTTTTATTTTTTTTCAATGCCATGCGATCTACCCACACTACGTTTGCGATCGACCGGTCGATCGTGATCGACGTACTGGGCACCCCTGATCTAGAGGATGTTGAAATATTTCATAGGATAAGGAACAACTTTGACCTGTCTGTGGCACGACAGGAAAAGTCGGGGGGGGGTCACCAGAGTCACTGGGCTTCATCCTTTGGCCAACATGGATATCTGCACCAAGTTTCATGACAATCCACACTATAGTAGGATTCATTCTCTGGGGACCATGAATGTGCAGTAGTTGTACAGATTATCTCTCACAGACCGACCAACCAGCAGACAGGCCACCTCACAGATTTGACATTAAAACAGCCAATGGCAGTGACTTCCTGGGGTCTTGTCACCCTGAGGTTGCCAGGTAACCAGCAGAGACACTGCACAAAGGTACATGCATAGGATGAATGTGTGTTCATCAAGACATAGTTACAGTCCCTAACTCCCTCTAAAAATCTATTTGTTTAATTTCTGTTTGTATGCAGATTAAACAAACATTTGTTCGTGAGCTCTAGCGGTGCTGGTGGGCAGATGCAGATTTTTGAACTTTGTATTGAGCCAGCCTAGTCATTTCCCCTTTCGTCTATTCTTTTCTGTCTGCTCCGTACTTGACATACAGGCACGAGAGTGGTGTCAATCATGTCATGCGTGCAACAGTCAGTTTACAACCAGTATTGTTTTTCAGTTAAGTGCCCTTTTCATGCATCAGTAGGGGGTAACGTGAGAGTGATGGATGTGAGGCAGGAATGAAGGGACTGAATAGAGATCAAAGGTAGATGTCGCAAGGAAGGGATGGTTATTGCTTTCACAGGTCTAGGTTTCTCCCTCTATGGAAGGAAACTGCATCTGCGTCGCTCCGATATGTACACACACGTGCGTACACACACTAAACAGATCATTACCCATGCAGGTCCTGCTCCAGTGATTGTGTGAAACCATTTCTATGTGCTGGTGACAAAGGTGTCCTCTTATTTGCTCCTGTTGGTTTTTAGTTTGAGCCATGTTGTCATACTTTGGTACCATTCTGATTTCTCAGAGAATATCCGTTCTATTAGGTGCACCTCAGTTTCTTCAAGTTACTTTCTTTGGGTGTGATTTATTGGAATGAATTTCAAGGCTGCGGGTAGTGTGGGGCCCACCATCATCGGCTTGTGCTGCTTAGCGGCCATACGCTTGTGCAGTGTGGGGCCGGTGTCGAGGAGCGCCATTACCATAGTGTCAATTCTTCCATTGAATTACCTCCAAAGACTTGTATTGTGGAAAAGCCAGACTGAGGGCTGGCCCCAGTGAAAGGCTGTTTACCATCAAGTTGGGTCTGTCTGCAACCACATGCAGCTAAAGCCACCGTAGCTAACCTGCTCAGGGTAATCGCTGCACACTCACACTGACTCAAACACTCAATGGAAATCAGGCCAATCAACACTGACTCAATCAAACACACACCCAATAAGAAATATTCTCCCACAGACACACACACACATCTCTCTTTCAGGCACATGTGCTCCTCACCCCCCCACCCCCCCACCACACACAGGCTAAATCAGACATTATAATCCAATGAACAGCAGTGGTGTTGTATGGCATGTTGAGTCGAGGCACGCTGGGCTGTAAGTGGTTGATGGAGCAGAGTAAAGTGGCACTGACAATAAAGCTAAGGTCACTTTGAGTCCAAAAAAGAGCTGCCATGTGTAATGTTGTGAAACGGCTAAATTCAGGGGTCCGCAAGCACACGCACACCCCCACACATGCTTCACAAATAAAGCTTTTAGATAAAAAAAAAAAAAAATCGGGCATTTGTCCCACACCTAGGAACAGGATGTGTGGCTGTTTACTGCCCTTGAGGCACAGGGGCTGTTCAGCTACGCAATGTTTTTGGTGTGAAAAATGTAAAGTCTCGTAGGAAGAGAAACGAGAAGGGAAGAATGAGGAACTGTTACATTTAGTGAGGACATTATCTGAAACACATACAGGAAGTAACTAAATGAACCCAGGGAAATTCATAGTGGTTTTGATGGTATGAACACCAGAAAAGGGAAATTACAAATAAATGGAATTGGATCTCTTTACTTATATTAGCCCAGATCACTTTCAACACCACCACATTTAATTGCAGTTAAGTCAATTAAATGACACAAACTGGTGCTGAGTGTTGCAGATTCAAGAACATACCAGTTTTGTAACTATTATTATTTTTGACGTAATCTTAGTTATGGTACTCCTTTTGTCTGGAGCTTGGGTATCAAGAACCAGTTCTGAATTGGAACCCACTCCAAAGTGTGTTAAAGCAGGGATCCATGAAGAACCGTACTCGCTGATTCTGCTATTGGAGTCCAGAAAGTGGAGTGTGGACACACTGCTCCCATGCACACGCATCTGGCAAACCAAAGAAAGCTGTCAAGTGTGGCTGAGCTGCATAAAAGACCTTTCTGATGAAGCAAAAATGTAACTACTGTGCAAAAATAAGGTCACGCGAGTGAAGCGGCGACAATTAGCGATGAACCGATTTCATCTAGAAAAATAATTGACAGATTATTGGGTAATGAAAATGATCGTTGGTAGCAGCACTACATGCGAAGTCCGTCTAACATGATGAACCATTCCTGCAGTGTTTTGTAAGAATGCAGTATTTTCATAATGCTCCGATGCTTTATCGCCTTTGGGTTGTAATTTATTATTTAAATTTTTTTTACTAAAGTAATATTCCAACAATCTGAACCAGGGTTCGATAACCATAATCAGGACAAGATAGACTTTGTGTTGTGAAGGGTTTTTTTTGGTGAATTTGCTTTGTTTCCAAGGTCAAAAATGAACCTTCAAGCTGAAGAATCTAAATTGATTAAATTGTAATGATGTGTGAGCGTATGTTCCTGTTTTTCTTCTCTGACGCTCTTCATTTGCCTTCCTCTTTCAGGGAGTTGTCTTCCAGACACCAGACCAGCGTGCTTTTCAGGAACACGAGAGAGTCCAAGCTGATCTGACACTGAAGAAGACGACGGTGGAGCTCGTGAAGCGTTGAAATGCACTAAATGTTTACATTACATGTGATACCACAATAGTTAGTTTTGTAAATTAGGGGATCTTGTATCTTTCAAATTTGTAACTAACTCGCACAATTAACTTGGTGTAGATGTCATGTGGGGACTCTGTGCAGGGTCCATACCAGCATGAATCCAAACTATCTTAATACAAGCTAGAGAATCTTTATACTGCTTATGTTTCTAATATATTATGAGTGTGTGCATGTAGCCCAGATCTATTTTGATACTGTTTTGCGCTGCACTGGTGCTTTTTATTTTTCCAGATGAGCCATAAATGCTTAACCATGACTCTGTTTTTATTGTCTTACACAGTTGGCACTAATAAAATATTGATTTTCTTTTTAATGGCGACTCGTTATTTATTTAGGAGGATGTCTGTCCTGGGCTGCAGGGCCGCTGAGCTTTAATTGGGATTGTGACGACATCCCTGTGTGTGTTTGTGTACGTGAGTCAGTTTTTCATTCGGCTTCCAAAACCACATTCGTGTCATGTTTGAGCTGGAACTTCTTGTATCAAATAAGTCACAGCGAGAAAGTGTTGACAGAGAACATAACACTCTTATGTTTATTACATTTTGATTGAGCCAACAATGTTTTTTTTTTTTTTTTGCTTTTGAAATTGAAACGTCAGTTGGGTTTTATCTGTAATATGATAAAAACCGTGTTCCCTGGTTCAAATGCTTAAAATTATACTTTCTGCCGATTTAATATGAGGGCGTTTCAACCCAAAGCAACATGGACGAGTCCTTAAAGTGCGCAGAAAAATGGAATCTTTAAAACTTCTGGGTAAACTTCATCAGCTGACAAAAACTAGCCAATGAAGAGGTGCAATGTAACCGCGCTGCGATCTCTCGTGGATCTTTTTGTTCTCGGGCGTTCTCGAGCTTGTGTGTTAGTTTTCATCACATGTATGTTAGCGATGACTCGACTATTCCATCGAATTCAAACTACTGTCCGTTTCTTTACTGGCTGGAAATCCAAGTGTCTCCCTGTTCATTAACTCTGTCAGGACAGGAATCGCTTGATTTACTGCCGGTATTAATCTGTCATGAGAGAAAAAAAACAGTTCACTGGATTTTGCGATGGATGGATGGAAGGTGTGGCTTGAAACGAGCACACACTGATACTTGGCTCGGTCTCAGTAACGGTTGCTAAAAGAAAAAGGTGAACACTAAAGAAGGAACTTTATGCTCTCTCCTTCCTACAACGGTCTTCTTCCTGTAATTAACGATTTTGTTCATCACATGTCTCTCTCTTTCAGTGTGAAGTCTTTTGGTAGTGACCTATTAAACGCTGTGGAATGTACAGAGCGGACCCTCTGACCTTGTAAAGGTTTGACTCAGTAGTTCAGGATCAAAGACGAAGTGCACAACCTGGACAGAAACGCGGGGGTGGACAGAGAGGTCGCATACCTCTGCAGCTGCACACTTTCAGTGCGTTAGATCATGAAGATCAGCACCGACTGTATGAGAAACATGGAGCTTTAAGCTTTCTTAGAGATTCCAATTTGTTGCACTGTCCCGTGTATGTTTTGTGACTACTGTACCTTCACAGGAAGCTAAATCTAATTTGAGGTGAGGTTGACTGAAACGAGACGGATCACATTTCAGTGTCATCATGAGAAAGCTTTTGCTCCTTGCGATGCTTCACATGAAGAATCCGGAAAATTGCTGTTATGGATGTCCTGGGAGCTGAAGGATATATGGCGTGTAGCGTATTATTAGTTCTAGTTATTGTTCCCGTCCGTGTCTGTTTGTTTTCATGCTTGCCTTGAGGTCTCATAAAGTAGTTAACAGAATTCAGGTATTTAATGTGGAAAGTTATGGACTAAGCACTTTAATTTGTCACTAAATGATTTTATTCTGTTTCCGTTTCCAAACCTGTTGCCAAACTCTTGTCGGCACTTCCTGTTTGATATAAATAGAAGTTGCTCTTGGAGCATTTAAATGGCACTCGCCTGGTAGACATGAGTCCAGCTTTGAAATTGTGAAATGCAGATTAAACATTTGTAAACATTTATTTATTGAAATAAATAAACAATTACAGGATTGGTGTATGCATGCGGTTTGTTTGTATGTATAAGAGTAAAAAAAGCTGATACGGATTTTAATCTTGTAAACAACAGCACACCTAATTGTTCGACTGAAAACTCATTATAGCTTTATATTAAATATTTCACTAATTGTTTATTTTAATTTAGGAATTACCCCAATAGGTATTTTAAGTTTTGACAGTATTAAGAACACTTAAAAATGTATTAAGTCTAAATATTTTATTATTTAAGTTGCTCAAAATCAAGCCAGGTAAAAAAAGAATCAAATAAAATTGTTGAGTCACTTCATCCAATAATTAAAGTTCAGATGAGCGACTGTCACATCTTCTGAATTTCACAAATCTGAATTTGAAATTTCAAAAACTTCTGGGAAAAGTTTAATTGAAACCACATTCATTCAGATACATTCAAAATGGTGTTTAAATGCTATGAATGGTGTTATTTAAATGTCAACATTAAGTGTGCAGTATAATTACATTGCACAATCAGAAATGTATTTGCTTTAAAAAAAAAAAAAAGAAAAAACATTTTTTTAAAGTCCATTTTGACTGTTTTTTTCTTTTTTTGCTTAATGTGTTTAAGTTTGCACTATGCGCCAAATATATGTAATATTTAAACTGCATCATATTAGGAACTTGCAGACCATCTGCAACGTCCAATATATTATTTACAGTTGTTAACCTGTACGTCCTGTACAGATGTGGAAAGTTGCAGTATAAAAGAAAGAGAAAGGCAGCAAGTAGAAACATGGAGAAATGGAATAACTGTTTCTGAATGAGAGAGAAGGAATATGTGTGTGAGATGAATTGAGAGAGTTTTGAAATCCATATCTGTATAGGAACTGGAAGTTAATGATTGCCAAGTGTTTCCTAACACCCTCCCTGTGGAGCTAATCTACAATCACATTCTTTCCTTCTCGTGAAAGTGGAGGAGAGTCCCTCTGAACCTGATCTCTCTGCAGTGGATGAGCACTAACCTGGGAGCGTTTCACTTTCAATCCTGGCGAGGACTGCGGCTTGATTCATAACTAATGCATCAATTATCACTTCAAATATGTATATATACAAGTACTGGCATGACCAGACGCAGGACTTACTGTAGGCTACACAGTAAGGCTACAGGAGTGGGAGGAGAAATGTATGGCAGAATTACACAAAAGCAGAACTGAAGAAAATAATCTTCTAAAGGGGTTTTAAATAACTCGCTATGCAGAGATCATTATTATCCCAGTTGTTCAAGTCACTTTGTTCTCAGTCGATGCACGTCAACGTCACACCTGGGTCAGAATGACCTGGCTAAGAACGCTGTTAAGATCGGCTGTATTAAAGGGGCAATGTTGGGCCAAAAACAAGTGAATTTAACTGAGTGCTGTGGCTGCACCTCATTCTGGATTGCATTGCAGTTTTTTTTATTAAATACGTGCTGTTAGTACTGTTTTCATGTAATGCACCTTGAACGTAATTTGGCTAGTAAAATGGCTCATATAAGATGTTATTATTTATACGTTTAAGTTGTAAGTCTTTTTTTTAGAAAATGCGTTTGAAATGGAAGTTGCTCCGTAGTTTGTAAAAGCACCAGATTTAAAGATGAGGATTACTTGAGCATTTCTTTCATTCTCCTGGGACAATACCGTTTTCTAGAGAATTTTTTTTTTTTTTTTTTAAACACGGGTAATGGGGTTCAGTGTGGAGAACCTGTTTCAGTATGAATGTGCTGATGTCGTCATGACCAATATTTGAGGTAACATCAAGCACAAGGAGGCTCCAAATAACTAAAGGAACACTGAGGTGAGAGACTTCACTTCTCAGACCTCTTCATTTTGGTTGCTATAAAGGGACCATGATTTTTATTAAATTTTTTATTAAATTCATTAACAAATATCTTTAAACTTCTATTTATTTATATAGCGCCTTTCGTGCAAAGCTGCAATACAAGGTCCTTAACAATACAACGAAGACGCAACAACACACGTAGCGCAGTGAAAGAGGCTAAATAAAAGATTCATGTATATTTAGTGGATTACGATTAAGAGGACGCTAAATGAAAAAGATATGTTGAGATTTAGTTTAAAGGTGTTTACGGATTGTGACGCCCTCAGCTCTTGTGGCAGGCTCCTCCAGAGGGGAGGACCACGGACACTAACTGCTGCCTGCCTCTATATCTTTAACCTTACCCTGGGAAAGATTAAAGGCCAGTGTCAGAGGACCTGAGGGATCTAAGGGGAGCATACATGGAGGGCATGTCTGACGTAATTTAAACACTAATAAAAGGATCCTTCAAATCGAATCTGAAAAATGACAGTCGACCAATGAGGAGACTTTAGGACAGGTGAGATGTGCGCTCTCTCTCCGGTCTTGGTCGGCGATTCGATATGAACTGTGGTCGCGCCAACCTTTCCACCCAATGCTGACACGAGCAGAAAGGCCAACACACGCTGCGGAGGTGATGGGAAGTGGAAGACAGGAAAGCGAAAGGCATGCATCTGTTTCCCTCCATTCATCTGTTGCCGACGATGCTGAGGCTGCAGTCGGAGTGAACATCCTGCACATCGCCTGGTCTCCCTCCCACACACACACACACACACACATAATTCCCCTCCAGATGTGCAGGCTTGCCGTCGCTCCTTTTAGCATCATCTGTAAAATCGGTCACGCCGCTGTGTGTCATTTCCCCAGAGACACCACCATGTCATAATACTGGATTTCTGTTTGGTTCAGTGGATGTGAGCATGGGACTGAAAACGCAGCATTCGAGCCAGAGATGCATCAGTTGGTTTTCTTTGGACGAAAATCCGAGCACAAAAGTTGCCGCAGCTCCACATTTCTGAAGTGCACCCATTCATGTTCTTGCACCTTTTTAATTGCACGCTTTTGATCTTTTTAGGTTCTCACAGAGTTCAAATTGTTCAAGCACAACCAAATCACTTGTTTGGTGTATTTTAAGTAAGCTGTCATCTCAAGCGAGGATTGGGAGAGTTATTTCCTGTCACACTCGATTGAACGCTGTCGATCAAACGTAATAAACTCGCATGGCGACGCGTCCTCCAGCCAGATGATTGATCGCGCAGCAGAAGCAGGTACAAGGGCGACACATGAGCCGCTACATTTGTGGTCGCGAGCATTGTTAGCACGCATGGCCACAAAGGAACAGAAAAAACCACAATGAATTGATCCTTCATTACAATGAACACACTGTTTGTTTGTCGTCAGTCCTCCGTGGGCCGCGCTGCTGCCATTAATACTCGCTGGAGCACCAAATGTGTGTTAATCCACAGATTTACAAGTCCCAAACAAAATGCACTATTTCCTCCTGTTTTAGTAACATTTGCTAAATCCAATTCAGTCAACTTCCTTTCTGCTCACATTACACCGTGGCATGACAACACAAGTCTCTACACTGAGAAGGATTTTACACAAGCGACCCAGAACCTCTCGTGTCTTTCACGTAGCAAATGTAATTCAGCACATTGGTCGAGCGGCCTGTGTGTGTTTGTGTGTGTGTGTGTGTGTGTGTGTGCGTGTCTGTGTGGTTGTGTGTGTTTCACAAAGTGTAAGGCAGATGATTGATACGTTGTTGGAGCTCAGCTCTGACACCACCCACCTGTGGGAACTCGTTTTTGGTGTACACACACACACACACACACACACACACACACACACACACATGCTCAATCCTGTAACCTGTCAGCTTTTTTTTTTTCTGGGACTGGGATGTTGTGCTATCTCTTAAATGGTAGTCACTGTTTTTTCCGCAGATCTGGTAAATGTTGTATCCTTGACACAGGCGGGTCTGTTTGCCTTTGACAGGAGTGAGGAACGTGAGGTCAAGGCAGCTTCAGGCAGGGTGTGTTGACTCCTGGTTGATGTTTAATCCAGAGTTTACATTACTGCAATAGGTGGAGCGCAATCTCCATATCGGCCAACACAAATCTGACCAGTGCAGGGAACAACCTCACCACACTCGTGAACACGAATGGAAATCACAGTTTGACCAACTTTATAAAGCAGATATCAGTATGTTTGGCTTTAAACTGCTAAGAGAGTGATGTCAAATAATGTGTTTTTACTGGAACTACTTTCTACAGAAGAAGTAGAATAGTCCCAATATGTAAATCAGATATGTCCAAACCAGACATCTTTAAAATACCGTAGGTGAGAAAATGTCTCATATGTGATGTTGGTAACTGCCCTTATTTCATTACTTCAACAGGGTCAGATTTGCTACATCACAAATCTACGCCTGCTGGTCATACCTACTGTTCCACTCTATCCGACCTGGCCCCGCCCATCTGGAAAAAGAACGACTGAAATAGATGAGTGCACGTCCTCTATGACGGTAGTGATGTCAAGATCCTACCAGATTAACTGTTCTGATGTTTGATGCCAGTTTCTCAATATGCTTTTGTGTCTTTCATCTCTTGTTTTTCCAACAGATGATGCACCGACGCCTCGTCCAAATGTGTCCCCCGCTACCTCTGGCCTTCCTTTCTCAACACGCGTCCTCAGCTGACATGTCATCCAAACGACACATCCTTTGTTCTCTATGTTTGTGTGGTGCTCAGATATAGATGGAGATTAAAAAACGCGTCTATAAACTCCACTGGGTGAAGTCTAATCGCTGATCCAGATGAGTGTAGTTTTTGTTTAATGGAATCTGAGTTGACGGTGCATCTTTACTGCTACTGTCAGGTTGTTGTATCACTCAATTTAGAATTGTTATGAAATGTCACTTTATTTTGGAAGGGTGTATTGCAAATTGAAATGATAACACAAAAAAAACATTTGGAGAGGTGGAAAAAGTTTATTGAAGCTGAAGGCTGGCAGGAAGACAAACAAAACAAAAAATATTGAATTTAGAAGAGCATTATTTGTAGAAATAAAAAAATTGCTCTTTGTAATTACCCTGAGAGACAGTAATGTTTTTTTCCGAACAATAATAAAATACATTTTTAAGTATAAAGTAGGTTCAAGCTTTTCTTTTTTTCTATCCACTTTTATTAATTTCATTTATTTATAATTTTCTTCTTTTGTTTCATTACATCATTAATGTTTTGTTATTTATTTAGGTTGTTAGGTCTTCTGATATATGTTCTGTGTTTATCGGGATGCATCGGTTTGATTTAGTCTTTTTTCGTATGTTTCAGTGTGATTTTGGTGCATAGAATGTAATGTCAATGAAGAATAAGGACGCGGGATGATGTCAAGCAGCTTCCTGGTGTCGCCAAACAGATAGAGCCGGAGCCACACAACCTCCTCTCCACCATGACACATGACACCTGGAAGGAGGTCACGCTACACAACAACACATGAAGCAAAACTGAAGCACATAGATAGGAGAAGGAACAAGCACACAGAGGGTTCGAGACTAGAAGAGAGAACGGAGATCCAGATCCAACATGTGGAATGACGCATCGACGGCCAGCAGAGCGAGAGAGGTCCCAGGACGGCTGATGGTCCAGCACAGAGAAGCCTGAGTGAAAAGAGAGGGATAGAGAGATAGAGGTGGGGGGGGGCACACAGATCTGCTTGTGGCACCCAAACAAACAGAGGGTTATTGAGATGCATTGGCTTTCAGAATGTTAACATTATTCTCATTGACAGGACAAACAAGGACAATAGCTACAAGGCATAATGATGTATTGAGACTGAGACTGACCCGCCAGCCATATAATTGAAATTTAAGTCAAAAAGATGAGCTTTGAGTTTGGATTCCAAGGCCTCCACAGAATCAGACTAATCAGTCTAATGTCCATAGCCCTGTGGCCTGCTTCTTTTTAACTCCAGGGGACAAACAAAGAGTCCTGTATTCTGAGAGTGGAGGGTCCTGATTGGAATTCGAGATTTAAGGAGATCAGACGGGTAAGAAGGGGCATGCCCATTTACAATTTTGTAAGTCATCAGAAGAACCTTAAAGTTCTGAAATAGACAGGAACCAATAAAGGGAAGCTAAAACTGCTGTAATATTATCAAATGTTCTAGTTTTAGTTAGAATTATAGCTGCACCATTTGAAGACTTTAAAGGACTAGCGCGTGGCAGGCCTGACCACAAAACGTTACATAATCAAGTCTGGATGATACAAAGGTGGGAATTAGGGTGTCTGCATCAGCCATGGGTAAAAAAAAAAAAAAAAAGACCTGATTTTAGCTATGTTGCGTAGTAAACAGAAGGCGATCTTGGTGATATCTTTAATGTGCTGATCAAAAGAGAGGGTTGAATGGAATGTAACACCAAGATTTTTGGCTGTCGGGATTTGGGAGTCACTGTCTGGAGTTACTGTTACTTATTCAAACTGGTGTCTATGTCGAGCAGAGCCAGTGACCAGCATCTCAGTTTTATCTGAATTTAGGAGCAAGGAATTACTTGACAGCCAGGCTTTTACAGCAGACAGCAGGCCCCTAATTTAATAAATTAGATAATAGTATTATCAGTGCATCAGAAAAAAGCAGAGGGCCAATAACTGAGCCTTGAGGTACTCCATTTTTCTCATCAGAAAAAATGTATATCATAGTATTATTCTTATTATAGTTCTTTCAGATAGGTAAGATTTAAACCACGCTGTTCTAGACAGAGCGGAGCCTTGAGCTAAATGCTAAGGTCATAGTGATAATGCCGACACGATGATGGTTGGGAGGTATAATGTTTTTGTCTTTGACCTGCTGGTGGTGCTAGAAGCAAAGTCAGGGGATCACCAAAGTCACTGGGGTTCATCTTCTGGCTATCATAGATATTTCTACCAAATGTCACGACA
Source organism: Bovichtus variegatus (assembly GCA_943593645.1). Classification (NCBI taxonomy): domain Eukaryota; kingdom Metazoa; phylum Chordata; class Actinopteri; order Perciformes; family Bovichtidae; genus Bovichtus; species Bovichtus variegatus. Next base: position 8,345,152 of record CALSCE010010634.1, read on the forward strand.
ATCCATACAATAGTAGGATTCAACCTTTTTGGGACCATGAACAAAATTCCATGGCAATCTATCCCATAGTTGTTGAGATATTTCAGTCTTGACCAAAGTGATGGACCGTCAGACAGACAATACCTAGAGGCATGGTGAAGAATTATGAGTTAATTTTACCACAGGCCACATATTAATAAATCATCGTTAGGCCTGCAGTTTCATTCCTCTATGGTTGCACGATGTAAATTCCATATTTGACTTTTATCCCTAACTAAAGGTTCCAAACATTAAACTTAGTAAGAACAGATTTTTTTACAAGTACAATACAAGCAGTCAAGTCATAACTACTGAGCAAAAGTCTAATAAATCTAATATAACTACGGATCTTCAAACCCAAACATTTTGATCGACACAGACTGGTCGAACTCAGATGTGGAACATATGTTTCTTTGTTTGGCTCTGGAGCTTTCTTGTTTGTGTTTTTTTCCTGTCTCTGACATCACCCCCGCCACTCTGTCTGTCTGGCTGAGCTGTTTTCGTAAAATATTGATCATCTCCCCGTCCTTCCTGCTGCCATTTGCCTTAATTGACTGGCAGACGAGGGCAGTAACAGAACTGGAGAGATGATTGAAGTGACGGAATAAAACAGAGAGGAGAAAACAACAGAACCGGCTCATCAGGTTCATAAACGTCAAGGCCCGACTCCTTCACCCTGCTCCTATAAATCACAGTGTCACATTCATTCCTCTTGTTTATCATCTGTTCTTACATGCCTCTCTCTCTCTGTCTCTTGTTTTGATCTCGCCCCATCAATCTCTGCTTTCTGGGTAATGTGAGATGCTAAATATGACAGGGAATGTTCAGGGCAACACACTGGAAGAATCCAATGCAAAGACAATTGTGTTAAATGACCTGATGTGGATGGGTGCACTTATTCAGAGCTGCACTCTGTACCTGCCTGGATTACAATGTGGTACTGCAGTAAAAGTGTCTCCACAGGAGGTGTAACTAATCAAATAATCAAAGCTCAAAGGAGTGGTTCAACATATTGGGAAATACTCTTATTTGCTTTTTTCTTTCTGAGAGGCAGATGAGAAGGATAATAACAATCTTCTTATCTCATTCTCATGCATTTCAAACAGTCAAAATGACTTGAAAATTGTTTGCCATCTGACTAGATGCAGAAAAAAGCTCAGCCCGAAAACACTGCAGCATTGCTGAAAACACATTTATTTTTGCCCATGTTGTTGTCATTTGTGTTTTGTAACCTGCAAGCAGCAATAGAAACTTTATTTTTCTTCTTCTCATTTCTTGTTTCTGACACAGCATATATTAAATCCGGGTTTACCGAGCTGAACTTTCATTGCTTCCCATAAAGGGACGGCTGACTTTCTTATGACCGGAAAAGCTTGTTCCTGTTATTTTATTGCTACCTTCACCTCCACGTTAGTCGAATGCAGTGTTCACAATTGTTTTGATTGGAAAAGTTATTAGAGTTCTCTCTAGCATGCCTTTGCTTTGCCCCCTAGCATTTGAGAAATAAAGTCACGAGTTGGCAACATTGACAATTGAAGCAAGTACACGCCTGTTCTCTGGGATTGTTAAAAAACATTATGTAAAATGTAGGAAACCTCCAACAACTACTAACCAACCTGCAGACTGTGACACTTGCACAGAAGCCCTCTCAGCTGTATGACTCACTCGTGTGTGAGCGTGTTGGCATGAGTGCTGAATGTGTACGACCGTCCTTCTCAGAGTGAGCAGACACATGACAGCATTGATGGCAGCAGTTGCACTTTTCCGACAGCTGTGGTGCTTATCCGTGCCATATTATCACCGCTCCTTTCTTTGGTCTTTTTGCTGTCCCTTCTCTCATCAAGATCAATCAATAACCAAAATGGATTTTCTGTTGATTTAATATTTTGTAAGTCTGTAGTCTTTACTTTGTATGGTCAGGCATGCAGAGACTCATGTTTAGGACAGACTGTGTGTAAGGTTTCAATTGTTTGTATGAAATGCTGCAGATTAGCTACTGAAAACCTGGTTATAAATCTTAAGTTTGTCTCAATAAAGGTCAACTTTAAAGGCTCAATAAGCAATAATCAAAGTCAAATTTTGGAAAAATCGTTCTCGATTGTTATTTATTGAGATTTGAACACTCAAAAACTCAGCTGACCCGATATATTAGTCACGATGTTGCAGTTTGAGCTAGCTTCTGTTCCGCTAGCTTCTGTATGCAATCGCTCATTCAGCATTTCTTTCACTTTATTTTTCTCACAAGACGTAGAAACCATTGTCGTGAGCACAGAAAAAACTACGGCTGCCATGAAAGAAACTACAAACGTGGCGCCACAGGTAGCCTACTTAGTGCGTTACATTTGTACTGGGAAGTTGGGAGATTCTCACCAACCACGGACCGCAAAATCCAAGATGGCTGCTCAGCAGTGTAAAAGCTGTAGTAATATACGCTTTATTGGTACTTATGTCTTATTTATGTGTCATTAAACCAGTTGTACACGCAGCACTGTCCAACTTCTATCTTTGGACATGCTGCTACGGTGTTGTGTGTGTAAAATATCGCGCAATGTGTAACTGGTATTGCTAACAATGGCTAAAGTAGCTAACCTGGCTAGAACTTGTTGTACTAGAACGCTGTCAACTCGGGTGTGACGTCATTCCCAGCTCCGATTTATGACTTCCAAGTACAATTGAAAGGCAACATTATGTCATTGTCACTTGGTCTCGTCCACAGCCATAAAACTCATCAACGCTTTATTATAATGTCGTTTTTTTCAACCTTCTAGTTGTAATCTCTGCTCTCTAAAAACGGTGTTCGGTCCTCTCTGTCCTGCTGTTATTACACACATGTCCGTACTTGCCGCAAACCCTAAACTCATACAGGGACTTGCTTCTTTTGTCGCGCACTGACGTTTCGTCTGTGAAGGTCTAGGGCTTATGGGAAATGGAGTTCCTTAAAGGCTGCTAAAAACAAATATTCAATAGACAACATTCTTCAACAAACATTCTTCAAATATCTATTGTTCTTATCAAACAACGAGCCACATGACATACTGTTAAGAAAGGATTTTTAGTTATAACTATAGTTACATGTGTCAATGGGATTTTGAATGTCTTTATTTCTGGAAGAGAACCCGGAAATTACACTTTCACTTCAGCTCTCTGTTGGGCAAGTTACTTAAAAAATGTACATTACAATGTACTCATTACATATTAGCCCAAACAAAAATGATATTACTTTACTTTACTAATACCTTAACAGCTAAAATACTTACATTTCTTATTGGTTTACTTTTGTTATTCCACATCTAAAACATGTAGATATAGAAAGCGAGAAATTGTGACAAAATGACCTGTTACAAAAATTGAAACCATGTTTTCATGTTGAAGTTTATATACCACACTGCTTAAATTATGTGTGCCATTAAAAAAATATATTTAATGCTTTCCTACTTTTTCCTGCTGGTTTCTAATGCATTTTGACTTGCTCATAACTGGTGTCACCACACTGTGATATTCTAAGTAAAATGTCTGATTATATTCCACCCTCGCTGGACTCATGAGTTAATGTCTTAATGCAGGTTGACATAGCAGAACAGCAGATCTGGCCCTACAAGCTGTTTCTGCTTCATTATTTATGAGCTGAGTCTCTTACTCAGTTGACAGTGTTGGTTGATTGTATAGAGGATGTGGATTTAGACACATTCTGCCTTGTGGTAAAAACCTGTCTAAATAAATAATATCACTGACAAGCTCAATAAATCATGAGCTAAGTGACTTGTTACTCGGGGGTCAGTGCTCTACGTAAGCTATGATAAAAGGTTAATGATGGAGGGGATCTAATAGGCCATGGTCACTGCACAATGCTGCTGTAACATGTGCAGAGACCTTTTGTATGAATACTGTTTGCCATGTCACTTGGTTAGTCAGGCCATTAGAGGGAAATATCTCAACAACTATTGGATGGATGGCCATAACATTTTGTAAAAACAATCATTGTCCCTCGGAAATAAACCCTAATAACTTTGCTGATCCCCATGACCTCCCATCCAGCGCCACCGGCAGGTTGACAGTTTGGTTCAGATTGAAATGTCTCGTCAACGATTGGATGAAATTCTGAACAAGTATCCATGTTCCCCCGAGGATGAATAGTTATAACTTTGGTGATGTCCATCCTCGTGTAAAAAGTGGAATGTGTTCAGTACATGAATTGGTTTTATGACCAAATACCAACATAACGAATGACTTTCCCATCGGCCTCAGCTGTACTTTGTATTTCGTGTTTAATGTTAGCATGTGAGCATCGCATGACCACCACTACCAAATGAACATCGCGGCCTCACTAAGCTGCTAGCGGGACTGTAGTTCTTATGGTGCATTCAGCAAATGTTCGCGTCGCCTTTAACAGCGGCATCATTTGTGTTTATTCGTGTCACTCACACTAGATGCGCCGGGGAGGAGGCGGGGCTTACCTCCATGTAGATACCAACAATGTTTAAGGACTAGCAAGTAATATTAGCTGGCTTGCTATGTCTTGTGTTGTTGACTGGCTAGTTTTTGTAGGAAATGTAATCAGAACAAATGCATGTGTAATGTTACAGCGGTCCATAATTACACCAGCGGAGTTTAGGTGAATTGCACTCTGAAACTGTAGGCTAAATCGCAAACAAATACCGAATTTATATTATGTTGCTTTAAGGTGAGAGAAGCCATTTGAGGACACTTGAAGGTGAGGTGTGGGTTTCACCCTTATCACAGTGGTTGATAAAATCTGAATAAATCAAATTAAAGTCCTACCTGTAGGTGTTGAAATATGTGAAATATAATATATATAATATAACAACCAGTGGACAGGAAGTATGTGCTGATGGAGGTCTGTTAGACCGAAAGTTCAAACAAACTGCATACATCTAAGTGTCAATAACAATACATATATAAAGATATAATATCTCTTCTCTCAGTTTAGACTCATTGATGCTTCCAGCACCTGCGTACAGATTTAGCGGGGCGGAGCGGTGGTCTTCCTGCATTAAATATCCAAAAGATTAATCTGTCACCAGCTGTGTGACCGACGGCTGTCCCTGAGTGTTGGCAACACACACACACACACACACACACACACACGCACGCACGCACACACACACACATGCACACACACACAGCTTAAAATGGCAAATGAATGCACTGCTGTATCTTTATTGTTTTACCCGTTTACTTTGAGTCTCAGATTTGACGATCAACTGTCAACTGAAGTGTGTGTCGACAACATCGGACGTCCCTCCACCCATCAGGTCTGCTGTGACGTGAACGGAGAGTTCATAGGTTAACCTACATGAGTGGAGACGGAGCGCTAAAAGACTGAGCCACCAAAAAATTCTATTTTTGAGTTTTTTCAATTCATCCCGATGATGAAATGCTGGTATTGTTTTCCAAATAATGCCAATGACGCCAGCTGTGTGCATGATTCGGAGGACACACAAACCCCTGGAGCAACCGTCTCACCCCGGATCAAAATCACTACACACACACACACGCACACACATATGCAGTCCTGTCTGCCTGTCTGCAAACTCTTGTCAGGGATTAACTCAACCGCACGTGCACACACACATTCACACACCACCTCTTTTATCCAGGCTGGACAGCTGTTTGTGTAATCATCTCGTTAGCCCGAAGCACTCAGGGAAACTCATTTATTTAGTTTGCTGTTGGTTCTTTTTTTTTTTTGCAGTTTTCATTATGATGTTTTCAGTTCATTCTACGTAACAATGTTTCATCATTCTTACGCTTCCCCGCCTCTGTAATCACCCAGACACACATAAAGGCAGACATGCATAACCACACACACACACCCACCCACATGCACACACACACACACACACACACACACACACACACACAGAGGTATAAAGAGCTGAGGTAAATGACCATTGAACTGTGTCCTTCAACATGTAGATGTACAAAGCTCTGAAATCCACATAAATTGATTTCCCATCTCCATATGAGCAGTCGGAGTGAATTAGCTGTCGTATAATATGCTTCAAGGAATACATTTGTACTAGTTCTGAAACGATAAGTCAAACAATTTTGATATTTGTCCTCATTTATCAAGCAAAAGTAAAATATTGCTGTTTCTAGCTTTTCAAATTTACAGATTTACTGCTTTTCTCTGTTTTATATAATTGTAAATCAAATTTCTTTGGGTTTCAAAAGTTATTTGAAGACATGTCTTTGATCTGTGGGAAATTGTGAATTTGCTCACATTTTAGACACTTAATAATTAGTCATTTAATCAAAAATAAATATTGACAGGTTTATCAATAATGAAAACGATCATGAGTTATTATTTGAATTGTTTCCACTAACAATGCCCCATATGTTTTTGGTAACTGTACAAAAACACATGTCTCATCTGGATAGCAGCCCCTCTAAAGATTGATTATCTTTTTGCATCTCGCTTGTTTAATTTGTACAAATCTGTACCAAAAGAAAAGAAAAGTAAGAAACCCAAAATGTGTGGTATCAAAATGTTGGTCTGTTCCTTTAAATCATTACCCCTCAGGCCATTTTGGACTGTACATTAGCAGCTCATGAGAACACAAGCTGCCAATTAAAGCACACACACATTATTGTGAAGTGCACACAAAGCACATCAGTGTTCGCACATTATTGCACTCACATGTATATATAAATAAATAGCAAATGACAAGCTGTTGGCTAACTAAGAATTACCAGTCAACCGATGTTCAAACACACATACGGCATGTGTGTTCACGTCTGGTTATATAAAACGTAATATTTTTGGTAGAAAGGTTTGCGCATCTGCTGCTAACTGGCCCTTATACCACCTCACACTGTTTCTGCCAAAGACAACACCAGGGGGTCCAACACACACACACACACACACACACAAACACTCACACACACAAATACTCTAACAAGGTTGCATAACCTAACCATATCGCTCTCACTTCCTGTCTTTATCCTTGTTTGTCTCTATTTATCTCAATCACATACACACAAACGCACACACACACACAAGCGCACACACACACACACACACACACATGCACACACACACACACACACACACACACACACACACACGTGCACACACACACACACACACACACACACACTGTTAAGTATCCCCTGCAGCCTGAATGTCAAGTTACATAAATTCCTGTGTTTTGAGTAAAATTAATGGTCTCACACTGCCTATGCCAGGCAAGACATGGGGAGGTCAAAGACGCACAAACACACCCACACACACACAGACGCACACACACACACACACACACACCAGCCCAAGTAAATAGTAAATAAATAGTACACATATGTACATACAGTCCAACACACAAATGCATTTCATCAGAGGGGTTGCAGGGCCGCCTGCAGTGCAACGCCCCCGGGGCTACAGTGACTTGCTCAAAGGCACTTAGGCAGAGATAGTGGGCAACATGGGCGTGATACCAGCCACTCTTCAGTCAGTTCGTTTGGTTTCAGATTTGCAGTTTTCCAATGAGAAAAAGGGACTATGCTGTAATAGTGGTTTGAAAAACTGATCACTCTTCGTATCCACTGTAACGGACGTGGCCCCCAGCACCACTTGCCCCTGTGATAAAGGTGAGGATGGTTGTGATTACTAAGCGTTAGATCATAAGTAGGATCTCCCATCAAAATAGAAAAATAATATTTGAATCGCTTGCAAATCTTCCCTTGTGCTCCCCAATCCTAAATTTCCCTCGGGATCAATAAAGTATCTATCT
>CALSCE010010634.1:8352930-8373708 GCA_943593645.1 Bovichtus variegatus
TCTATCTATCTATCTATCAGCTGATTCATTCAATTTGAGTGGTCAATGCTGCACTGATTTTACCACAGTCCTCCTTCAGGCATAGATTGTTCATCATTATTAATAAGACTTTCATAAAGAACTTGATTATGTGGTTTTGTGTGTGTGAAACATTACAGTCACTGTACATGAGTCAAGAACTTGGTAGCAACCTTCAGAATTGCGATTGAATTTGTTAATTAAACATTTTTCCTTTTGGAAGTGTGGTGCCCCGAGGTGAATTTAATGTTAAGTTAAATTCTGTTATTTAATATAAAACTCATTATTTCTGATAGCTGTAGTTGAGTGCAATCACTCTCCTTGATCTTTTTTTTTTTTATTTATTTTTTTTTATCAATTCATGTGTTAACATTGGATATTTTGGGAGCCTCTTGAGTTGTATTAGTTATTGTCACATGCTTTGGTAATAATTAATACTTTTACACTACACCTGGCTCTGTCCTAAGGGAAAAAATACAAAAGCCAACTGACTGATGTATCTCATTTGTTCAACAACAGTTTGTGGTTTTAGGAAGATTTACATGCTTGAACAATCTCTTGACAGCCAACAGCCTACCCACCAATAGTGTGGTCAGCGGGCACAAGTTTTTGTTTTGGTTTCTGTACAGGCACAGCCTGGCAACATCACTGTGCGAACAATCCTCAAGGAGGCTGCACACAGTCACTGTGCCTGGCTGCCGTTCATTAAGAGTTAGTTCCAGCACATCACTAGATACAGCGTGCCTTAGACTTCTCCCTGCTTCCACTCTTAATGCTAAGCTAGGCTAACCTAACCCTGACTCCGGCTTCATATTTGAAACACTGACATTAGTGCTATCGATCTTCTCTTTTAACTTGGAAAGAAAGAAAAAACATTAACTGGCGGTCATTTGGACATTACAGGCGTCTCGAGGGTCAAACTGTGAGAGCCTGTTGCTGGTGGAGGCTGTTAAGAAGAAAAAGACGGGCGAGTAAAAGATACAGGAAGAAAGTAGAGAGGAGAAAAACAAGGAGCCTATCGAATGAGCCTGACGGTGTAACTGAACCACAATCTGCCACTGAAGACACAGGAGAAAGTGGGTGTCAGCTGCCAGCTTGAATCGCTCACACATTCGTAAATGTATAACAGTCCACGGTGGGTGAACTCGCTAGCCAGTACAGCTGACGTAGCCACTGATAAATTCCACAACCTCGAGTGATTTGAAAACCAGTCAGTGTCGGAATGAAACGGATGGTATCGGACGACAGCGAGCGTAACTGAGTGACACATTTACATGAGACAGAGAACAGCAGGCTGCCGGTTGACTGAGCTGTCAGACGGCCCCTCGACATCTCACCTACATGGGATTATGTTAAAGTTTGGATCGGTATTTTAGGTATTTGCCTTGTTGCTGCTTCAGCCATGTAAAACACACCGTATTCTATTGTATTCATTAAACCAAATGATGTTGAGATTAGTGAAATCCTGACCCTGAAGTGAGTCTTACTGCATCTTCCAGGGATACACATATCTTCCTATTTGTATTTGTGTACTTACACACTTTTCCCTGGTATTCCCCCACCTATGCTCAAGTCCTGTTGGGGTAAACATTTCAACTCCACACTGTCCTCGGTCCCTCTTCCAATTCTGAGAAAATGCAAAGATGGTCTTGTGGTCAGGATCTTAGTTGGTGCCCATCTTCTCCACCTTTTATGGAACTTTGCGCCTTCAGATTCAGTGGTTACACCTCAGTTGATAGTTCCACTGCTTTCATCTTTTGTTCTTTAACTGGGAGTTCACTTTAAGTGATAACATTTAAATTGGCACATCAACTCCTTTCAGTGTTTACATTACTAAAGGTGCTTTAGTAATAACCCTTGCAAGTTTTTGAAGAAGAAAGCCCCTTCAGCTTGCCACGACTTCCACTGTTCACATGCAATTTACTCCTACTGCTTTCAGCGCTCACACATACTTCGTCTTTGACAATTTCAGCTCCGATCAGTCCTTGAACTTCAACTGCTTTTAGTATTTTCACTTCACTTAGCGCACACTCTTAATTTAACACTTCAAATTCATTCACTTAAACAGAAACTTCTAATTATTTCAGCACTTCAATTGTAACTGCCATTTTGACTTGTATCAGTAACTGTGCTTCCACTGCCACCGCTATTTTAAATGTTTAAAATTCAAACTTTGCAAAATGTGCATCTTTCCAGAGAATACTTACACTTCAACTGACAACTTCTTGCAGTTTATAAACTCAGACCGGCATTCATTTCTAACAGGCCTTCCACTTCAACTGCCACTTCCAATGCAATCTATCGCACTTGGATGACTTCAACTCCGTTCAATGCTTGAACTTCCACTGAATGACTGAACATTAGCGCTTCCATTTTAACTGGCACTTTAACTGCTTTCAGTTGTGTTGGCTATTTCATATGTTTCAATTGCAAAAGCGAACGTCGATTTAGACTTTTCTTGTTCTTACCGCGTCTTTCAGGAGAATACTTACCGTTCTGTTTGCCCATTTCTCCTTACACACTTGCACTTCTTCGGTATTTCCCCACTGATGCACGTAATGCTCAGAGCCTGTTGGGTAAACACTTGCTTGCCTTCTTTTCCTCTGTAGTCAAAAGAGCATTTCCCCTGTGGATGTAGATATAAGGCTTATTCTGTAGACACGGGCTCTGTAGATACTGCTATACAGGCCAAACGTAGCTCAGAGCAGGGTGTGGTATAATCGTCAGAGAGTTGCATCGCAGAACCAGGAAAACTGGCACAAAATTATAACCTTTGTATGGAGACATGTCTGCATTCTTATGGTCTAGTATGTTTGACTTGTCAGTCATCTAGACAAATAGAGAAATGAGTAATAACCTGGGTTCACCTAAAAGTGATCAGTTAGAAGCACATCCAGTCTAAACACACTGGAATACGCGTATAAAAGCGTGTAGAGCATATATACATTCATAATTATAGAATATAACTCTCCCAACGAAGGTAATGAAGCGTGACCTTTACTCTGGATAGTCCACAATTAACCCCTTGACAAGTGTCCACAGTGAGAATTATCCAGTCACCTGGGCTGTGTTTCTGAAAAAAAGGGACGCTGCCGTTAAATATTTAAAAAAATCGTTCATCATTGCCACACACTAGATTTCATTCACCTTCGTTAATTTGGCCGGATGCACAAAACCTCAGAAACAGATATTGCAGAACTTTGACGAATAAAAAAACAAAACATCCGTATAGTTAGACACCAGAGAGAAAATAGTTTTGTTTTGTCATTTGGTTGAACTAGCCCTTTAAGACACCACCTGGGGAACATTTGGAGGTATGTGTTACTAAATTGTAACTTAAACTGTATAGCTTTGCTCTGTACATCCAGATCTCTGTTTCCTCCGGTCATAATTAATGCAGGAGTTTATGCAAGATCGATCAGGACGCAGCAATAAAACACAACCATGCATGACCAGTATGCAATACACACCATGCAAAAACACACACATTTATACACTTTTTTTTTTTTTTTACTGTCAAACACTGCATCCTAAAGTTATGTTAACCATTTTTCCAACCAAAAACCACACAGAACATGCAAAAACTATGCGTGAAAAAAGACGTATCTAAACCGAGTTGTGAAAACAACTGAGGTGCTCACACCTGAAAATGCTCTGAGACATAACAGTTATGCCAAATAAAGCCACACTACGAGCCGAGTAGGTTTTGCCCTTTATTTCAACACTAACAGTCATGTGTGTAATGATGTGCTGACTGGTGTTCCGATGCAGCCACAGTGCATCTGAGTTGTCTTGCTGTAGCCTCAGAGGTGCTGATCTCGAGCCATCTCGCAGACCGGACGTCGTGGACTTAGAGGCCCAAACTGTCCCTGAACAAGCTACATAGATTAGCAACACACAGGTCATTTTGGTATTTGGATAAAGCTAACCGCTAACTCCACAGAAACAGTATCATCAGTCTCTTCTATGTGTTACAAGGTTATTCATTATCACCATTTTACAGTTCGACAAAGTCAACCGCGTAAGTTCTGACATCACAACAGTCTGACAAAAACACAGACGGATTTAGTCGAAGGATGATCTCGAAATAATGCATCGTGGAAGCTTTTCCGTCTTATTTTCTGTTGTGGTTCCTGGAGGAGCGCACAAGGAGGCACAGCTAACACTGCAACCTTTTTTTTTTCCTCCGCAGGATGTACAAAGTGAACTGAGGCTTAAAGTAGTTCCCTTAATGTCACTGCCTTCAGAGATACGGGGGACTCTGGGATTACTAAATTGGGTAATTTATCTCAAAAGCATTTTAAGATTCAATCTCACAGGTGTTTGTACGCACGGGTTGACTTAAAAGGATGCCTTTTTGAGGATAATAATGCATCATCAAGTGAGTTAAGCATGAAAAAGCAATTGTGGCTTCCAATGTTATGAGTTTTTGGACTTCCTGGCTTTCCATACATTTTTAAATACGTTGCTTAATCAGACAAGAAACTACAAATACTACTAAACTGTCGATATCTAATGTTCCAGGTTCACATTTGTATTCCTGGTGTCTTTGTTTTTCGTGCACAGTAACTTGTAAAAGATCTGATAGAGGAACCAACTCATCGCCTTGAACCTTGAGGTAAACATGAAGCTTTTTTATTTTTTATTTTGTTTTTGTAAGATGCTTTTCAGGGAAACAAGCCGCCATCCGAATGTTCTGTTTACTTGTCATTAGTAGTAATACTCAGCCTGTGGAAACAGTTGTATATGTTTCTGTCGCTGGAACAAGAATCATCAGGGTTGTCTAAAGTTCACCTAAAGCTCTTCAGATTTAACATCTTTAACACAAAAACCTGCATTACAAACGAAAGAAGTGGGCATTTAGGGGGCAATTAAAGATCAAGTTGCATTATGGGAAATGTAGCATGGAATGTTTTGGGGCTTGACCCGTTCTAGGAACAGGAAATCTTGCCTTCTTGACTTTCAACAATTAAAAAAAAAAAAAAAATTTTTTAATCTGTCTCTTTTGTGTCCCTCACATTTATAGAAGTGAAATACTAAATCGCTGGAGTACACCTTTAAACAAATGCCTAAACACTTTTTCTTTTTTTACTCCCAACTGGGAGTTCGGGACCTCCTCCGGTGGTCAAAATATAAACATGAGGAATTGTGAGATGCTTTAAAAAGTTAGGAGAGAACAACAAACAAAAATAATTATGCCCAATAAAATTAAGTTTATTTTTTTAGGACATTCATTTGTCCGTCTTTTAGGGTTTTTTTATTCTCTTTAGGTGTATAATTACTCAAACGAACATACCCGATCAGTAAATCACTCTTTGCTTGCTTGAAATGCTCACAGCTCATAGGAATATGTAACTTTTCATGAGGGTTTTCTAAACAACAATGAAACAGCCACAAAAAGAGCTGCGGTGACAAAAAAAATATGCATCAAATATTTCTATGTTCAAATCCGACCTACGAAAGTCGACCAGAGTGTAGAAGGTGACCCAGCTCTAACATATTGTTAAATAAATAGGACTTTTTGTGCTTTAAAGACACTATTGAATTTGACACTAACACTATTTATACTGAGGACAAATATCAAGTGATCTGCTCTGCTCAGCCCGCAGGACTGTAGGATCAGTGTTTCAACTCTAATACACAAAGTCTGCAGTTTCCATTCTCCCCCCCAAAAAACCTGACACAATTCAGAATATTAGTCCTGGACAGCCACTTCTGGTTCTGACTTCTGTACATTTCAATCTCCTTTTGAAGAGGTTGAGGTGAAATGATCTCATCTTTATTCTATATTTATAGACTGAAAGAGCCTGTTTGGAGCTGACCTAACGGTCCTTCACTGTGCATCAAGGTACACTCGGTGATGAACCTTTTTTAAAGGAAACCTCCGTCTGTTTATGGTTTGCACCACCTTTCAGTGGCTTCAGCAAAAAGTCTGACTGCATCCGGACCAAAGCCAGCTGCTATTAACTCTTTGTGAGCATGTGATAAAGTTTACTTTACAGTTTCTCGTTGAAGACTACAGATTATTAGTGGCTTATTAAAATACTCCTATAGGCTATTTCTCTTAATAAGGGGTACTTTGTTGACTCTCCTCGTGGAGGTCAAAGGTCAGCTATGGACCAACACGGCCTATGAAACCTCTCTAAGCATGCTGTCCCTCCTAGCTTATTGTGCAACTACATATAGGAATTATTGCTATAGAATTACAGTAGCCGTACTGAGGTGCACTCTGGGTAATGAAGAACATCTCCTAGTATTGCCAACACTGATTCTCTGCCCCTGAGTTTGTGGCTTTAAGTCCAACATGCTCCACAAAGTGAGTCTATACCAGTGACTCGCACACAGGTGGGTTGTCAGAGTCCTGGCTGTGCATGGAGCTCAGGCCTGTGTCCGAGTCCTCGTCGTTAGTATTGCAGGTCTTGGACAGACCTCTGGCCTGCTCCACCCAGACACTACTCTTCTCGGCTGCCACGGGCTCGGCCTCGGCACTCACTGCACCCAGCTCTGCCATACCATCGTCAGTCACCTGCTCTATCTCCATGGTCTCAACTTTGGCCAGTAGGTCCAGAAGTTCACTCTCCCTGGTCTCCCAGAGTGCCAAACTCAGGTCCAAGTCCCCCCTCATGGAGTCCAGGTCTGTCTTCAGCCGCAGGCCGATGTAGAGGCTTGTGTCGAGCTGCGTTTTGATCCTCTCCTCCTCCAGGACGAACTCATTCTCACACAAACTGTCCACGTCTGCTTCCACAGATGGAGCGGCAGACACAGCCAAGCACATCTCCTCCGCGGCTCCATCTGTGTCCTTTGCTGTTTCCGCTCCTCTCTCCTCCCGCCGCCGCTTCATCCACCGCCGGTTGAGCTCCTCCTGGATCTCCCCGGTGATGCTCTCCACGAGCGCCTCGCGCTCCGTCACCTCCTCCTGCAGCCGCACCACCTCCTCACACCGGCGCGCGTATTCTTCGAACTGTGCGACCCCCTCCGCTGTGCACCGCGCGTCCTGCCGCTCCGCTTTGCGCTTACAGTCCGAAGGAGCAGGAGCCTCCGAGGAGGAGTCCACCATGTATGTGTCCTGCACATAGTTCACCCCGTGTCTCTTGATGCGGTCGAAGTGCACTTTGGCCTCGAACCGCTCGATCTCCCGGTCCAGCTCCTTGATCCTCTGGATCTGCTGGCGGATTGTGTGGTCCTGGGAGATCACCAGGTGGACCAGCGTCTCCATCTTCTCCACCGAGCCCTTATCTTTAGGAACATTCTGCTCTTTCTTTTTGTTCATTTTATCCAACTTCCTGAAAGCCTTCCTGACTATGCGCCTCTGTTTCTCCTGGGACAGGTTAGCGGCAGCGGCCGCGGCGGTCCAGCAAGTCCTGGCGGTGCCCTTCAGCACCCCGCCCGGACCTCCACTCTCCCGGCTCTGGACCACCCGGGCCTCGGCGCTGCGGGGCCCGTTGTTAGGCAGTGAAGCCTCGTTCTTCACCAGGACGAAGCGGACATTCTCCTGCTCGTCCCCCCATGCGCTCCACAGCCGGAGGATTTTTGTCTTGTTGGGTAACATCCTCTCGAAGCCTCTCCATTTCTCCACCACGCAGTATGACTGCGGGGAGCCGGACAGCATCGCCGCCGAGTCGCCCTGCTGCAGGTTCTGGTCCTCCAGCAGGACTTTGACCACGTCGGCGCAGGTGGTTCGCTTCGTCAGCCCGGAGACCAGCTTCTCCTCCCGGCAGACCCACACAGAGATCTTCCCCTCCTCAGGCTCCATCTCCACTTCGACTCAACGGGAGGAAAAAGTTTCTACAACGTCGCCAAGACTCTTTGTGTCCGTCTGCTTGTGGCGGAAAGTAAAGAAGACGAAAGCAGTCTTTGGATTCCTCACTGCGTTAGAAGTTGACTTAACATAATCAAGCCAACACATTCATCCAGAAAAAACAAATCCTCAACGGTGCCGTCGCTGCGTAACAGCTCCCACTTTAAATACGCTCAGTCCGAACATATAACCTCGTTCCACCTTGAAGGCCTGAGTTGTGCTCAGAAAAAAAATTACATCCATTCATATTTCCCCAGTGGTCTGTCCCCGGGCTGCCTGCCGGGACATCATCTCTCTCTCCCCGGCTGATTGGTCTCAGCCCTGCGCACAGCTCCGGAGAGGAGAGGGGCGTCCTTGCGTCAGGACAGACTGCTCTGTGTGTGCGGGACACAACCAGAGGCTGCTGTGACGGCTGGGACACGCCTCCCTACCTCTCTCACCCCCCCTCTCCCTCTCTCTGTCTCTCTCTCTGTCTCTGTCTCTCTCTCTGTCTCTCTCTCTGTCCCTCTCTCTCTCTCTGTCTCTCTCTCTGTCTCTCTCTCTGTCTCTCTGTCTCTCTCGTTCAGTTCAATGTCAGTGTGAAGAAAAGCCTGACTGCTGTTAAAATAGTTCATTTTACAAGGAGAGTTTATTTGCAAATTGCATGTTTGATCAGTAATCCCCAATGAGACGGTTTCTGATGTTAATCTCTGCCATTTACACCCTTATCACATGACTTTTATATTTAGACATGTGTGACAGTGTAGAATATCGTCATATCTTCAAGGTTAAAGATCAGTGTTTCTATTTGTATAAAATAAAATAAAAAATCCAAAATAAGACTTAGTCTACTTATTATACAAGCTGTGGTAGAAAGTAACTAAGTATATTTACTGAACTATTGCACTTCAGCGCAGTTTACGTGTAGTTACTCTGGATATTATGATTTTACATGCATAATTTAGGATCATCATATACAATGTGATGCATGTATTTATACAAAGCCCCCAACTGGATATAAAAGTCATGTGATACTGTGATAGTAGTATCGTTAAAATCAGCTCCACCTACAATATGCTTATATTGCATCAATAATAACGGACTAACCTGATAATAAAAAATAATATAACCCCGGTGAAAGGGGCCATTTTGCATATTTAAGTGCATTTTCATAGTAATATTTTTACTATAATTTATGTATTTTATTACGGAATAGAACTTCTACTTGTAATGAAGTATTTTTACATTGTAAATTACATTTCTAAACTCATTTAATGTTTGATTGTTTTACCAATCTCACATTCTCAGTTGTCATTTTTTTTTTTTTGTTGTTGCTGCAGCTCTGTGTATTTTATAGTCTTTTTTTTTTTTTTTTTTTTTTTTTCATAATGTCTTACTCAAAGGAGACCTAATGAGTCCGGACAACAAAGCCGAGAAGAACCGCAGACTGGAGCTAAAGCACAGATGAAACTCTTACTCAGCAGTGTTGCACTGCAGTGTGCATTGTCATACCGCTTCATCTTCATAATCCCCACACAGCTGAACGTCTCAGTATGATTAAACTCCGCTGGATTGATCATAGGGCAGAAAGAAATCCATCTATTACACCCTGCAGGATTCCAAAAAAGTGTCTGACCCCAATATATGCTCTTTCAACTATTTCAGGCCAGAATACGGCTGCTGAAAGTCATAAAAGGATTTATCTGCATTAAGAGCGTTTTGATGTGTGTGCGAGTATTCCACTAATGGTGTTCATCCCCACCGGCCTCCATTAGTCTGTTTGTGTACTCTAACCTTAGATCAGAGTGATGCACCAGGCCAGGTTTGTTGGTAAAATAACCATCTGGGAATGTGAACACACACTCATGCATGTGTGTGTGTGTGCCCATAGCAGACACACACACAGTATTACTCACAGCGGCATGCGTCGCAAAAACGCCAGATTTCGGACGAGGAGGATTGTCGGTGCTGTGTCTGGGGTGTGAGATAAGAGGAGGGTTTCTTTTCTCATCGTTGGCCTCATTTCCTCTGAGGTCATCGCGTCTTTCTGGCCTGGGACACTTGCTGTTGGTTGTCAAGGGTTTGGTACTTCCAGTGTGACCACAATACATGTGAGCACAAGGCATGTCAGACTGACCCAAACATGTAGGTCCATCGTTGGTTCGTAGTAAATGTCGTGGTTAGGTGAGTTTTCTTTTTTCTTTTATTTTGCCCCTTTGTGATTGAAATCACCATTTACTGTTATGCAACGGCGTAATCTATCAACTACCCAGAGATGTGCTAATAATTCCATCATCTTAATAGCAAATGAATATGAATGATTGAGGGTGCTTATGCAAATGTGTACGTGTAAGTGATGCTTTGCCATCATTAGAAATATGGAGCTGTGGGTTGAATTGTAAGAGCACGGCTCCCTCTGGTGTTCATAAAGGAAACTACACCATTGGAGTGGAATTCACCTGTGGAAGCTCTCTATGTCGGGGCAAAAAAAAACAATGTTACACTGTTTCCTCTTTGCTTTGGCGAATTTCACGAATGCATTTCGTGTTGCCTCCATAGAGGCTTTGAACCTTTACGAATAATGAACTTCAGTTGACCAAGTGACGCTTTTAGGATGGTCTTAGTGATTAAAACCTGTTCCATTGCTTCTCTGACATACTGTAATAAGACGTGTTCAGCATTCTGCTCGCTGTGTAAATCCAAGCCAACTGTCACGACCTTTCAACCTAAAATGTCTTTCATTTTCAGCAGTCTGGTGTCATACTCTCATAGGATGAAATCGCATTTCTTTTTACAACCATCACTTGGAAATGATGAAGGCACTTAGCAACACATTCCATTTATAGTGTAACACAACATGTCGCCCACATGTCGAATTCACTTTGCATGAACAAGCTTGTCCAAACCTGCTTCTTCCAACTCCTCAATGTTCAAAAAAAATAAAAAAATCAAATCAATAGAATCAGAGATCTAGAATGACTTATTCAGACCCTCCACTTTTTCCCGCCTAAACTACTGCAATGCTCTTTTCTCCTGTCCTGTCCAAGCAGCCCTGTCCCGCCTGCAACTCGTTAGCTGACCCACATCACACCTGTCCTCGCGTCCCTTCCCTGGCGACCCGTGAAATACAGAACAGGCTTCAAGATACTGTTTGTCACATACGAGGCCCTCTTACCCCTCCATACGTCAGCGACCTCTTGCATCCCCACACCACCTCTAGGCCACTCAGGTCATCCTGCCAAGGCTCCTTATTCCTTTCTCTCCTCTCCTTGCCTCTGGAACTGTCTCCTCCTCCTCCGTTAGATCAGAGTCTGTAAACTGCTTCAGAAAACTTCTCAGAACCCATCTCTACCGACTTGCCTTCCCTGTATAGGGGCTGCAATTTATTTATGTCCTCTGCATTTGTATACGTGTCCTGTTTTTAACTGTATGTTCTCCCCTGTGAGCCACTTTGTATAGCATCTTTTCAAACAAAGTCACAAAGAAAACCTTACTCACCTGCCGACCTGCTTTCACAAGTTGCTAGCTTGACAGCTGTGAGTACAAGCAGCAGCCGTGTTGGTTTTTTAACTTTATTACGATGTGATTCAATTTTCCGACTTTTGGAGGTAGTGCTGCTAGCTACTTTCGTTGAAAAAGAGTTGGCAACACTGCGCTGATTTTTCTTTTTTTCCGGTTGGATAATATTTTTAAAAATCTGTCTTAACCTTGCTGGTTTCTCCAATGTTACTGACCCAAGCTTTTAGCGACTCTAAAGGGACATGTCGTCTTGGTGGAGGTGATGAACTTGGGTAAAAACTTTAATTGAACATCCACAAGTTAAATGTTACTGTGTAAAGGGCAGTTGCAGGACAAATGAAGTGTCGTGCTGCACGGTATAACTGATGTGATGCGGTTGTTAGAAATGCAACCCCCACACAGTATTCATCGGTGGATTGGACTTTGCTCAGTTGTCATAGAGATGGCTCCGTTGTAATCACGTGACTTGCATACTGCTGGTCACGTGGCAACAGAATAAAGTAATATTATCATCTCGTACAATTTCAATAAAACAGAACAAAAGCAAAAGTCTCAGGGCGTTATCGTTATCGTTCCTGTGGACTAACGAGGGACGAGACAAACTGCAGATCATAGTTTGGAACTGACCATTTATTTAAACTGAATAGCATATGCTTACAAAGTCTCTACAAAGCTAGAAAATATCTAACATACATTTAGCCATGAGGGGGAGAAGAAAAAAAAAGGTTACAAAGCAAAGATCAGACCCTGTGCAGTACCAATAGGCACACGTTACTAGCTTTTGGATGTTCCTAAATGTACTCTCTTCTTCGCAAACTGGGATAAACATTAGAATATCAAAGATATACACAACATCTGTAATAAACGTTATTGTCACCTTTATATAAAGCACCTTATCAAAAACCCTCAGTGCACGTACAGATGTGCTGCACGTGCACCGGAGCGAAAAGATTCAAGGCCATTTTGGAATTAGATTACAGACAGGATTTCTGTGCCACATATGGTTGGGAAAAAGGAGAAAAGTGTCCAACTTGCACATACGAGACAACATTGACAACACGGATGACGATGACTCGGAAGCGTCGCAGGTCGCTGAACTTTGTTGGGAACCTTTTTGAGAAGCGAAAAAGGCGTTTGTGTGATTTATTGGCGCGAGCACACTCTCCAGGTGATTATGAGCGGACATTTCACAGTGAAGCCCGATGGTTGAGTCCTTGTACAGTTTAACAGACATTTTGGGGCACTGTGATTTTAATACATCGCCTTTCCTGTGACCTTCTCACAGGGCTTCTTCAGTCTGCCAACCAAGATGATAAGAGGTGTCCATATTTGATAAGGTCAAATCAAAAGGGTTTTTAAAGACAAAAACATGTTAATGCACACTTTTCTAAAGCCCACATCCATCCCATTTTGTTTATTCCATTGTATGTTTTACTTACATCTGTACAGTTTTACAGTGCAGCCCATGGAGCTACAGATGTTCGGCGGTTGTTAGTCCTTCTCCTTGAAACTATTTTTTTTTTTGTTTTGTTTTTTGGCAGAAGCTTGTGGTGAGTTACTCTCCCTCGTAATAAATCCCTTTTCCTCTGCATTCTGTGTCATGTGATGACTGTCTTTGGTAAGCAGGTGGTAGACAATGTCCAGACAGAGGGTCATTATTGCAAAACCAGCCCCTCTGAAGCCGTGTGTTAGGTTATCATGTACATGTTAGTACGCTGCTGTGAAGGTCTATCGTCTGCCTGCAAACAACAAACCACTGTAGTGTGAGACAGAGCTCTGGGAAAGTTGAAGACGGGGGAGGGAGGGAAGGGGGGACGAGGGGTTCGAAAGGGGTTTTCCTGAAAGAACGATTCACAGGCGTTGCATTTAGTAGGACAGGTGTTTGTAACCCTGAGAGACACCCACAGCAGTCTTCAGACATGATAAGGTCGTTTTGGATGACGACAAATCGTAACATTTTTCAGCACGAAGGCAGAAGACTGATGGTCGTTCCACACCGGTCCGATCTGAGTCATCGTTAAGAGCAAATATCTGGCCCGTTGGGACTAAGGACGGCTCATTTCTGGTAAACTGGGGTTCTCTTCAAATCACTGGTTTTTCTGGACATAGCATCCCAGCTGGTCACACAGGAGACGTAAGCACGTGAGCGTTGGCGCCGTGTTAATCAACATACCATATTCTTCATCGTTGAATACAGCATGCTGGTGTGTTCTTCGGATCTTTTTCAGCTTCGCTGTAAAGCAGCGATGTGACGATACGCAAACTAGAATTGGTCTTCCCTCGTGGTGACAAGTCCAAGTTGTATTTTATAAATGAGGCACCAGACAATGTGCAAGCTGTTTCGACATGAATCACACATATATGTAATACACAAATGCAAATACATGTAAAATAGTGCCATAAAATGAAGCGAACAAGAACGTGTTTCTTTAGCCTCCTGCGGGAACAGTTAAGATTCTTTAGAACGGCTCACTGCTGACTGTCTACAAATTACAACAAGAAACAGCCATTAAATATGGAATTTGGATAGTTAGCCCTCAGACACTGAAAACTGGAGCATGTGATACATAATTATGCATTTATATTCACTAAAATGCCTTTATACACACATTTACAACACCAAATTATCAGGACTTTTCGTGGAACAGATTATAAATGTCTACTGCTGTTCCCAACCAAAGGCACTTCATGCTGCTGAGCATGACACATACAAACCACTTATCATCACCTGCTACAGTACACTTCATCAACAGTTTTTGGTTTTTGATTCATAAATGACTTTAATTCTGACATAATATCATCAAACTGGAAGAAACAAGTCCTGGACTGATTAAAGGGAACTGTGTCTCCAACCATTTCTCTCAAAATGAAAAAGCATGCCATGGCTTCCAGTCAGGGCAATCTTCAATTAAAAATATGGACGTAATAACATTTCAGGCTTGAACACATTTGTCAGTTTGTTAAAGCTCAAGTTAGCTGGTGCGAGAATATTGAACGAAGCTTAATTAAATTAAGGTTAAACTAAGTGAAACCTGATCAGAAAAAAAAAAAATCATAGTTCTGTTTTCACACTTTGAAATGTTTCCTTCCCCTGTGCACCATGAATGACGTCGTTGTATAGTTTTAAAGATTCACAGTGCTTCCCAATGGACTGACCACGATATATTTGATATCTAAAGTTATAATCCTTAAGATTTTAATGAAACCCTGTTTAAAGAAAAAATTAAATAAAAAACATTTAATGGTCTGCATTTTCTCAGCAATAGCCAATCAATATATTTAAATTCTGTAATTACCTCTCGGTATGGTAGTTGTTATTGTTAATCGTTAGTGGTTAACTGATCCATCTCCTGCAGTCGCGTCAGAGCTGTATCAAGTTACTGCTAATGCTAACACAACAGTTCCTGCTGCAGCGGCTTCATATTAAAAGCGCTCAACAGAGACAACATGGAGCTGCTTTTATTGTGAAGCCCTGGCAGGTAGCGTCATGCATTTGTCTCCAGGGGCCAAAGGAGCCAGGGCTGAAAGCTTAAGGATTATAGCTTTAACATTTATTTTATTCAATCTTGATGAAGAGTCACTTGTTGCACAAACAGGTACCTGAATTGTTCAATTTAACTTATACTTTCTTATCAACATACATTTTAGATAGTGTTTCCTGGAATTAAAATATAGTCTATATGCTACTATCAATAAACAATTTCCCAAAGTTTTAGAAGCTATTCATTTTTTTTTTGTCTTTTTTTTTAAAGAAAACATACAAAAAGTTAAAAATTTGATTTTCTTTTCTTTGGGAACAAACCTCTTTTTTTTTTTTTTCCTTTTTTTTTGTGCAAGAATGCAGCTCACACAATTTGCAGTGGATATATGTACAAAACCAACTCTATACTGTACTATATGATAATGCAGTAGTGTTATTTTCTTTTTCTGGTTATCGATGATACACAGGGTCTGACCTTGAGGGTCCGTCAGTATCTTGGCAGATAAAAAACACACAGGCGGCGAGATTTGTGAGATTTCTTTTTCCCTGGGTTGACTTTTCCAAAAGCACATGACAGAAGTACCACTTTCATCTACAGAACAGCAAAATACACATTTACTGGGAGAAAGAGGGGAAGAAACCAATTAGGAGGAGACATGACCTCTCCAGGTGATAGCAGAGTCAGGATGTTTTTGGGAAAACCACCCAGGTCGACTCTGGTGTGATTCACTGTGCTTTTTATTAATGAATTATTATTTATTTATTAATTTTTTTTACAGCAAATGAACATCTGATAATCAGGTTGGACTTAAGATGTATGTGTGTGTGTATGGCGGATTCTACAGCATACAGCTTCATATCTGACGTTCAAATAAAAATCACCCAATTATCGTAGTGGGGTTTTTTGCGAGCAGCGGTATAAAATGAAGCCATTTTTCTTCCTCACTAAGTCGAGTTGTTTGGCTGATAGACACTTTCAGTTTTTTAGACATTTTACCTCCAATGTCACCATTAATCACCAAGCAAAAGGCCTTATGTGTGCACGTGTATTAGTGTGTGTGTGTGTGTGTGTGTGTGTGTGTGTTATTCCTTGACGAGTCGATAAATGTGGTGCTGAGCTCCGTGCTCATTGTTGGACACCTCAAACACACACGCCATACACAGCAAGGTCTCCTGAGTGTCTCTGTTGCTCACAACCTGGACACACACACACACACACACACACAGACACACACACACACACACACACACACACACACACACACACAGAGGGGAGAAAAGAAAAGACCAAAAGTTTGGTGTTAGAAAAAAATTGAATCTACATGAAAAAAACAAAAAACGTCAATTATTCACACTATAAGATGGACAGACACACTGACTGATGTCCTCACCAGCAGAATGGTGAAGTTCTCCAGCACGCTGTTCATCATGTATTTCTCAGGCAGGTGTTTGAGCTTGTGGATAAAGTTGATCATGTATTCGCACATGGGAGAGCGACTGATTCTGTAGATGAAGCGGCCATTTTCAAACCTTGCGTATTCCGTCTGAGAGAGAGAGACAGAGAGAGAGACAGAGACAGAGCGAGAGACAGAGACAGAGAGAGAAAGAGACAGAGACAGAGAGAGAGAGAAAGAGAGACAAAGAGAGAGAGAGAAAGAGAGAGGCAGAGAGAGACAGAGACAGAGAAAGAGAGAGAGATAGAGAGACAGAGAGAGAGATACAGAGAGAGAGACAGAGAGAGAGACAGAGAGAGACAAAGAGACAGAGAGAGAGACAGAGAGAGAGAGAGAGAGAGAGAGAGAGAGAGAGAGAGAGAGAGAGAGACAAATGGGTTACTAAAGGGGAACTCCACTATTTCTCTTAGTACACATCAGGATCAGTTTACTAGTTGTGTGCGGATCCTATCAAAGCAGTTTATTTCTTTGTCTAACCACAGTGTTTCATTTCATTTCATAAGTGTATTAAAGCCATGACTCGTAACGGAGCCAGTTAAGAGGGGCGACTGTTAAAACCTTGCATGAATTGACTTCGGGTTTATAACCTTATTCTTTGATTCCAGCGATGACGTCCGGAGCAGCCAGACATCATGATCATCAGATCCTAGATTACTACTGTCAAAGCTGGGGGGGGGGGGGACAACATTCTGGTATCTGTGGCTGTCACCGGACTGTAGTACGTTTGTTGAATTCTGGCCAAATGAAATTATTTGCCGGCCGACTTGCTGGCACTCTGCCTGTGCACTCATCGCCATCTCGGAGTCGTCCACAAGCGGCTAGCTTGACAGCTGTGAGTACTAACAATAAGCGCGTTTGTTGTTTACGTCCATTAGGATTACTGTCAGTGTTGCCAACTTGGCGACTTCCTTTAGATTTAGCGAATTTGGGAGCAAACGCTGCTCACCTCTTTCATTAGAAAAGGGTTGGGCTGGGTTCCTCGGTTGGATATTATTAAATCTCTATGTGATCTATCTCTAAGACTCTTGCTGGCTTCTACCCGCCTTAGCTTTAACCAGTGCACCACAACAATTTGAATCCATTCTTACCTCCACCTTCTCGACCACCTGCTTGCCGAAGGAGCAGACCTTGGTGGAGCAAGTGATGGTCATATTCTCCGAGCTCTCATATTGGCTGGTGACACCGTAGAAGGCTGCTGGGTCGTCCTGCACGTTAGAACTCAGGTCCGCCTGGCAAACCACAGGAGGGGGGGACATTACCAACCCACACCATTGATGACAGTATAAATGTCTCTGACCAAAAGCCAGCAATCACATATATCTACAGAAGCATGAGAGCAAACATGAAGAGTCTGTAGCATCTGGACGAGACGTGCAGAGGTGCAGCTCTGGGTCTGAAACCCTTTCTGTCTTATTATTGGCCTCCATGGTGATCATAGAGATTGTCATTCATTCAAAATCACACATAATGTGCATTAACTTGTAATGTTTTCAGCTGCTTTACTTTAATGGTCGGTTCACCAAAAATAACAAAGAAACATTCCACTCAAACCAAACCAAACCTAGTGAGATTAGATATGCGTGTATGCACGTAGTCATTTTATTTGTCCAGGTTTTTGAGGCAGCTTTTGTGACTTCTGCCTCCACCCTAATACAGTGGAGGTGAATGGACACTGGAGAAATAGTCCGATGGAAACTTTTCAAAGAGAGGTCTGTGGATTATCAATTCTGGGGAGGAAGCAGAGATCTGCGGACGTATTTGCTTGTAATTTGTCTGAACTGACCCCTTACAATAGCTTGATTTTCTCCAAGCTTTTTGTATCTTTGTTGACGCCTAATGTAACCTTTGCAAATATATACAAACAGTGACTTACTAATCTACTTTCTTAAACACTCTAAGACACAACAGGGCAGAACAACTAACACACTCTTGTGCAACTTTGTGTCACTGAACTTGTCTAATCAGAGCGGCGAGAACGTGCTGCACCTGGATTACAGGCTGAGGGACGCGGAGAAGGGTTCGTACTATTTGTAATGAGTTCTCGGAGGAGCACTGTGTGTCTCAGGGCTGAGAATGAACACACACTCCGTATGCTAAGTCAACCACTTGTACATTCATTCACTCACACACACACACACGCACACACACACTGTGCTCTATTAAAGCAGCAGATTATCTGAAACATGCTCCATTGTGGTAGATCAGAGAGCTTTTTAATTAGATTCAGAGAGAAGGCTCTTTACATGAAACACACACTCTCTCTCTCTCTCTCTCTCTCTCTCTCTCTCTCTTTGTTTGTTGTCATGCTACAAGCACATCTCAGCTCTTCCACATTCATTGTACACTGAGCCCACTTCACCGGCCTGCATGCTTCTGTCCTCCCCTGCATGATTGTACTGTCGACAACCTTACAGCTACATCCCCCCTGTCCAGCGCTCTGATAGTTAACCCTCCATTCAAACCCCACCCCCGACGGGGATTGTCCAATAATAGCTTAGCAACCGTAACTAGGCACAGCAAGGCCTGTCAAGCTTTGGATTTCTCCACATGCTGAAGCGGTATGCATGGGGCTTGTTTTCAGCTGCTTTACGTTTCTTTTCCTCAGAAGGTGGCGTTGTCGTTTTATAGGCTTTCCAATATCGGAAAAAAAAAAAAAAAGAGCAAAGGTGTAAGTAAAGGATTGACCAATGCATGCGTCTGCTGTAACGTGAGATGCAATTGTTAGCATGTCCTAACATACTAACTGCAGTAGAAACTTAACCCTCCAAAGCCAGCTATTGTGTGGGGTTACAGGCGGCATAAAAGAAAGCCATCACATAGGCACATCTACTGCGTAATATTGCCCCTCTGCTCTCTATCACATTTACACTCCGGGAACCACAGCCAACCTTTCCTGAGATATGGTCACCAAAACACACACAAAAGGGGAAAAATGCTGTTTCTAAATACAAACAACAAAGCATTCTCTCGCAAAATTGGTCATGCGCTCGTATGCCAGCTCAGCAGCCAAACAGTGTAGTACGAGGCTGAGCTTACATTTCTTACTTAACAAAGATCAATAACTGGAGAAGATGTGGACTTTTTGCCTGGGACATGCAACTTTAGCATCAGACTTTTAGCACCAATGAATGAATGAATGTAGCCATCCACTTCTCTTTTAGACCGGTTTACATAGTTATTGTTTATAAACTAGTCAGCCGGGGACATTAAAAAGTCAACCAGTGATGGTGATGTCAACCAACTCATGGAGCCAACGTTAGTTTCACTAGCTAGTTAGCTAATAAAATAGTATATAATAGTGTTTCAAAAATCATTCTGTCACACAACAAAGGCCTTTGCATTGCATTACTCTCATATTCTTCTGTTAATATACAAGCACAAATTGTGAGAGAAAAGAAAAAAGTACCTGGCAAAAGGAAAACACAAACAGACAAGAAAAAAAGAATACAAATAATAATAATTAATACAAACAAACCACCTCAAAAGAGAAAACACAAGGGAAAGAAACAGTTAAGGGGAGGTTTGCGAACAGATTTGAATAAGGACGCCTGAACATCACATTAATCGATATATTTCACATGACAATGGGAGGGAGACAATTTAATTCATTATTTTATTTCAATCAATGGCACTAAAGTATCGTATCCATTTCGCACAATATGACCGAAATCTGCTTTCTTGCAGCTTAAAAGAAAAAGGTAATTTTGTCCATTAAATACAAGAGATATCCTTCATAATTACAATAAAGTCTTGTAATATAGGCGTTTCGGGCTGTAGCCGTTTTTTCACTTGCAGCTAAAATGATTTGGAACAAACATTTATGTCCAACTAAAGTCATGTTTGCAGGTAGCAAGCCTAAGTATAGTACATAAAACCTAAACGTAATCTTAGCATCAGCACACTCTCTATGACCTCACGTATGTCCTGCTCGAAAGAAAGAATAACATTGCAGTCCCAAAAGATATGGTAATGATTCATTCACAAAACCCCACAGTCTCCAGCAGGGTGAGAAAAAAAATTATTCTGAGCTGTCATTCATTCGGCAAAACTGACCACCACCAATTAGAAATGAGAAGCTGTGTTTTTTTTTTTTCCGTGCTTCGTCTGATTTCGCAGACCAGTTGTTTCTAAGATAACTGTGAATTTGGAGTGCTAAATATGTGCAAAAACAGAAGAAAATTGACAGGCGTCGAGAAAAAAAAGTAACTTCGTAGATTTCAGTCCGAGAAGCATTTGGAAGATCAGAATAAAAACTGTCTTGTCACATGTCAAGCACTTGAGACCCAGTCTGCAATGAGTCTGTGACTCTTTTGAGACGATCCGATTAGTTTGAGTTTCACTAAGTGTCAGCATTACTCTGAGGGAATATAAATTACTAAATATATGATGCGTTCTGTTGCTGGTAGCTTTAAAAATCACACACACACTCACACAAACACACACACGCACGCACGCACGCACGCACGCACGCACGCACACACGCACACACACACACACACACACACACACACACACACACACACACACAC
>CALSCE010010634.1:8378708-8417687 GCA_943593645.1 Bovichtus variegatus
ACACACACACACACACACACACACACACACACACACACACACACACTCTCTCTCTCTCTCTCTCTCTCTCTCCGTCCATCTATCCATCCTCTGTTCTGGCTGCTCCCTTTCTCCCCTCCTCTGTCCCTCTTGTAGTGAATGGGCTTCCCTTCTGCTCCCTCCCTCCCTCTTCCTCTCTCTGTCTCTCTTTCTCTCTCTACTTGCCCAGTGAAAGACTTCAAGGCCAAAGTCAGATGGTCATTAACCGTGACGAACAGAAGCAACCCCCGTCTCTATCTCCAGGCTGAAGCCTCTCTGTGTGCAAGCAGATATTGAGGGAGACGACGCAATTGAAAAACACAGCATTCACATGTTAGTTCTGTTCTCTTTGGATCCTTCGGTTAAGGTTTGAGAACAAATAAAAATAAGACCCAAGAAGCTGATTTGTGATAGAATGATGAAAACCAGAAAATTACTCAATCCACAGTAGAAGTTCGAATGAGGAGACAAAATTCCCAAATTCTGATAAATTCAACAACCATGTAAACGCCGCACTATTAGCAAAATGTGGACTGACTTGGCATTGACAGAGAGCTCAGAAATACCTGGGAGAATGACTAAGCAATCTATGAAACTCTGCAGCTTCCTGTACATTTTTTGGATTAGGAAATATTTTCTTTTCTGGTCTTCCAAAAAAAAGCATTACTGCAGTAGTTTACTGTTGCTCCCCGTGTCAGTTAGAAGAGTGATTACGAGCTTCAGCTGCTTTATAGAATGGCTCAAAAAAAAGCCTTTTAGAGTAAGTTCAAAGCCTCACTGACCGCGCTCGCTAACAAGGCTGTAGTGGAGTAGTGTGTATTGCAGTGTACCCTGGGAAGTCCTCAGATACCCCCTTTCCACCAAGGCACTTTGAGGGCTGGATAAGAGCCGCTGACTAATCTTGAACCAGTTCTTCGCGTTTTGACAGCCAAAGAAACGATCACCAAATAAACAACAAACTCAAGCAACTGAAAAATAAGTACAGGGACCAAAAGAAGGACCTCGAGCGAAGCCACAGATAAATCCCCAGTTTGATGCACTCGAAATAGAGTGTCGTGCCAGCTCACCGGGGTCTTTGACATCTGCAACAGCAATACTTGAGGAGATGGCGGATGATATGTTGTTGCAAAGTTCCACTGATCCTGGTAAGTTTTCAACTTTTCAAATGTACTTCACCGGTGTTTCCGAGTAGCCGCAACTTGGGTGTGTGACGCAATTATGTCATGGCGGGTGTATTGCTCAGGACACCACAGGCCAAGCAGTCGGCCCGTTCCGAACAGCCATGTTTTGCACGAGCATTGCACTAGCTCATACGACTAAACACAATTTGCCAAATCAAATAATTCCTATTGTTGCTCAGTGTTGGCTTGATATGAAGTGTATATAGGCAACTGTTTCACCTTTTAACCCTGAGAAGGAATGTGATGCAACACCTCAAGTAAGAGGAAATTAAATGTTGGCTTCCATTGAAAGGTATTATTGGCATGTTTATACAACATGGCAACATTGGATAAAATATCTCAAATCCGGCTGTAATTAAGTTGTTTTGGAGGTGTCTGTGATGTGTCACTGCTGCAGCCTACACTTCCCCCATTACCGGTCCTAGTATGTTGTAGCCCTCTGAAATACAAAAACACGTCCCTGATCCAAAGCTTAAGAGACAGAGAAGGTTCAATACCAATTAATGACTTTCATATCCATCCCGTAGATCTATAGGATGTTTCTGTAGGGGACAAAGCCACTGTCCATTACCCACTGTACCTCTGCTGTACCTTCGCCAAAGATAACAGCGCTATTATTCACCTTTTCATTCTCTCTACCTTTTATACACATCCATTTATGATTTTTCTGCCCTTCTCTCCCACTATGTTTAACTAGGCACTTTTGCACATTTTTCTTCTTCTTTTCTATTTCAGTCCATTTCCCTGTGGGGTATTTTTAGACCCACATAGGTCCCCTACCAGATATTACCTCTTTCTATTTTAACGGAATACTCACCTGCCACTAATTTTACCGTTAATGGCTCACGGAAACCAGAAAATAACCATTAATAACACTGGGATTTTCTGCTTATGTGAATTCCATATGTTTTTAGTTTTTTTTTTGCGTATGTAGAAAAAAAACATAATTGTGCTTTTTTTCTAGCAAAATGAACAATAAGGCCTTCACATTTCTCAACAATGAAATTAAACATACATGAATGCAAATGTGAGCCCTTCCAATTCTGTGTGTATCATGAGCCAAAAAGAAGAACAAACTACATGCTGTTTCATAATTCTTTTTTGCACAGATGTTCGGGTAACTATTGGTCGCCATTTCTCCTTTTCTGCTCTGCCTCTGAAAACAGAAACTGTCTAACTCACTTGTGATAATGTGATAACTGTGTCAACAACTTGGACACAAAGTCAACAAGGTAAACGAATAGTGCTGAACAACCACTGAGGCAGAGAACGGAGTGAGACGGATTGATTGGTGGATAATCAATAACAGAAGGAGTGTTTGTGGCCAAAAGTATGTGGACATTACATACTGTTGTGTACTTTTGATCTGAGACTGTTTATCCTAGTTTGCCCCCCTTTTTTCAAATTAAGATAAATCTTAATGTGACAGCATTCACTCCTATTTTAGAAAATAATTAGTTTCCAACGGTTTTCAGAATGCCCTTATTTTGCGAATGCAGATCCAACTGTTCTGATTAAATAAAAAAAAGTTTTTTATTAGATTTTACAATTTTACAATATATTGAATCGTAACTCCTGTATCATGATACGTATCATATTGGCAGGTTTTTACATACAAGGCTCTAACTTACATATCCACGATACTGTACACGGACCAACATTAGCATTAATTTGGAGACCAGCGCCAGGTCACCTGACGAAGTCCAATAGTCATTCTCCTTTTAGCTCTGTTTTTGTCTCCACCAACACCATCAATGTAAATTCCTGCTTTTTTTGTGGTTGAATGCCCTATTATGTTCACAAGCTAGTGGTTAACTTTATCTGTCTGCTGTTTGGTGCTGGACTGGCAGTGTACAGTGGATTTATTTAGAGTTGTTTTTTTTGCTGAGCAAAGCTTCTAGCTGCTGATGAAAACAAGGACGATGAGAGCGTTGCGAGTCCAAAACTGTAAGGTTGTGAGCCGTAAAATCAAAACAGTGAGCTAAAAGATGCTAGAAATGCTATGTAGACCTAAAAGGAACTGCAAAGTTGGGTGATATTTTTTGGTGGATTTGTCCCTACAAGCCACACGTCACAATGTTTCCTATTGTTAATAAAATAATAATGAACTGATGCAGTTTTAGGGCAGCTTTAAAGAGATGGTTTTCCGAGTTCGTTGTGGAAGAAGTTGAGTGGCCTGCACAGACCCCTGACCTCAACCCAATCGACCCAACCCACCTTTGGGATGAACTGGAACACAGACTGTGTGGAAATTATCTTCAAGTGTCCACATACGTTTGGCCATGTAGTGTGTTTAACTCCATCAAGTTCCAGAGGCAAGATTTCATCAAGAGTGCATGGGGGGAAAAAATATATAATATCTGGGACTTAATTGAATACTCAGAAGCCTAAACCTCAAGTAGGATCATAAAGAAAGCACTAAAGTGCACTCTGCAGAGAGAGAGAGAGAGAGAGAGAGAGAGAGAGAGAGACAGAGAGAGAGAGAGACAGAGAGAGAAACGATAGTGAAAGAGAGGGAGGGAGGGAGGCGCAGCTGGTGGCAGCCAGAGGACCATCTGTTCATCACTCTATTAGTCTACACACACAAACACACATGCACACAGACAGACAGACACACACACACACACACACACACACACACACACACACACACAGAGACACAAAAATACATATACTCCTTCGCTCTGTGTCACACTTATTCTCAAACGTGCACACATACACATGATGCACCTATACCTCTATTTCCTGTCTTGAACAGTTTATCTTTCTTTTCTGTGTCTCTGATACTTGAGACCCCGTGAGACAGCCCTCACACACAGCCGTCTACCCAGTCATTCTCTAACATTTCAACAGCTCACCCAATCACTGGATTTCACATGTCACATTGGACCAAAACAAACTGTGTGAATTTGTGTGAACAATCAAAATGATCCACGCACGCTTTAAATATTAGCTTCATTCCAAACCTTTCTCCTTTTGTTTGAAAGATTAGTAACCAGGAATATATCAAACACATAAAGCACATCACACTTTGCTGAAACAACGGGTTAATTGATCTACTGTATATAAAATTAATCAACAACCATTTTGAAAACTGATTAATTGTCTAAGTAATTTATTGAGGAAAAAATACAAAACTTTCGCTGGTTTAAGATTCTCTATGTAAAAAAAATTCCTTTTTTTTTTTTTTTTTATCATTTAAAATAAGTATTTTTGCAGTTTACACCCAACGTCTATCCATCTCCTATTACTCACCGTACATCTTTCCTTCATCTGATAGTATAATCTTCCTCCTTCCACAGGGCGGGTAGATGGCCAGGGCCTCTTGAAAGCTCTGCTCGATGTCGGGGCTCCAGACCCCCTCAGGATCCCCGTCCATGGTCTTATCTCCTCCAGAGTCACTCAGTCTTTCCATGTCGTCCCCTGGACTCTCGCTGCCGCTCCAGCTACTGCGTTCCATACTAGCAGCTAATGTTAACTAGCCGACGTGTACTCAGCACTAATGCTAATGGTTAGACGCCAAGTAGGTGACGTGAGAAAAAGCTAATCGTAACCTAAAGCTGATGTTAAAACTAATGCCAATAATTATCTCCAAGTGGAGACAGCCAGCTTGGGACAACTAGGAACTGAATGCTAATGCTAGCTGCTGCTTCGACAATAGTGATCCCAAATGCTAACTACCAAAAATAATGCCAAAAGTGGCCGGTAGACTGTAGACAACTCAGCAAGTTGGTCCAAATCCAAAGTCAGAAATCAGGAACCCTAAAATGAGAAAAATAAAACAGACACAGAAAAGTATTGTATTAGCTGCGTGTTGGTAGGAGAGTGGACAGTGCATGTCATATTTCCGCACCCCGGGTTGTTCTCAGCCCTGGGACTTTTGTTGCATGTCATACCGCTCTCTCGCAGCGAAAATGCTAAAAATAAATAATCTAAAATTGTACACAGCAACTTTATATTTGTGGCTCAATGTCACATGGTTTCTGGCTGCAAAATTATGTTTTAGGGTGATGCATGATTGGTTAGCCGCATCGCTTCAACACCACACAAAAATAAAACGCAGTTTTACTTTCCAGCAACACATGTCAAAGCAAGGGATTTTCACAAAGGCAAGCTACATGCTAAGGCGCTTTTGTGAATTTGAAATGGGAGTCAATGACAGTTGATGCTTTGACGTGCAACTTGCATTGAGCTTTAAGCCACAAGCCATATAGCTGTGGCAGTGGGGTGTGGTTATGGGTTGCGAGGCCGGCAGACTCCAGAAGGGACGTACCGTATGTATTAGATTAGACCATTAGATCAGAGTTCACGGGGATATCGCTTTGTGTTGGTCCTCATGGATTATGGACCGTGAGATCCCAAGACAGTGCCGCTGCGTAATATCTTGGCAAAAAGCGTTGGGAAAGGCACTGTTTCATATTATCTCCAGAGTCAGGATCCCGAAAGAGATCCTGACTGACCAAGGCACATCCTTTATGGACTGGGTTCTGCGTCCCCGCTCGGCATATGCCGCTGCCTATTTGGATGATGTCATTATCCACAGTGAGACGTGGAAGCAGCATATGCAGGAGGTGGGTGCAGTGCTCGAGTCCCTGAGGGGGGCGGGGCTCACAGCCAACCCAAAGAAGTATGCAGTAGGACGAAGGAAAGGTACGGTATATGGGGTACCACTTGGGAGGCAGGTAGAAAGGCCATTTCCGTTTGGCCAGTGCCCAAGACAAAAAAAGAGGTCAGGAGGTTTATGGGGTTGGCTGGCTACTCCAGACGGTTCATTCCATCTTTTTCTGAGCTGACCAGCCCTCTCACTGACCTGACCCGAAAGGGTGCCTCAGATCCGGTCCAGTGGGTGTAGCTGTGTCAGCTGGAGTTTGAGAGGGTTAAGCAAGCCCTCTGTGGGGACTCCAAACTTTTCTCTCTCTTTTCTTCTGCAGACCGACGCCTCAAACAGCGGGCTGGGGGCCGTTTTGTCCCAGAAGGGGGAGGGGGTTGACCGCCCGGTACTGTACATTAACCGGAAGCTGGCTCAGCGAGAGGTGAACTACAGTACGGTAGGAAAAGATTGCCTTGCCATACAGTGGACTGTAAACGCTCTGCGTTACTACCTCCTTGGGCGCCCTTTCCCCCTCTGGTCGGACTATGCCCCACTCCACCGCATCAAGGATGCCAATGCCCGCATCACTTGTTGTTATCTGGCGCTACAGCCTTTTAACTTCAAGATGATCCATAGGCCGGTTAACCGGAGGGTCAGCCGGAGATCAGACAGCTGGACAGGATCAGGTAATCAGTAACATAATATAAGCATGGTGGTAGCCTGGTTCTTGTCTTTTGCAGTTGGCTGGGTCTTGAGGAATAGACGTGAGTGCAACCGAGTGGCTAATGAACATTGCTTGTTTGTCTGCACCAAACCTCATCTCCTTCAGTCATTTTTAATTGAACGAGACAGGACACTCCCACAATAGCATATACTGTTATCGCTGTATATACACAGTTTTTTGTCAGGTTTACATAACAGCAAGAGTCAACGGTTTGAAGTAAATGGCCTTCAACATCCTAAAACCCTGAGCAACAGATCAAATGTTGGTAAGTCCAGATTCCTCGGTATGGTGTGCTGCTCACTGCTGTTCAGGAGACGGTTTGGATTCCACTTTTAAATTTTGATTTTTCTCTTGCGTTGAACCGACGTTATCGCCACAACCCAGAATTTAATTTCAGAAAACAGGGCAAATATAATGGAAATGGGCCGTTCTCCTCTCTCTGGAGCCTAGTCTGTGATTCACGTTGATATTAAGTCTGTATTTTAAAGAAGAAAATATTTTCTAGTGCAGATTTAATTTCTGATCAACACATTGTAGGCCTGAATTCAAGCTGCTAGGGGGACATTATTGCTTCTTTTCATGTAGGAAATTGCCTATTTTGTTAAACTGCTGTGGTAGCCTAACATCAAATCCAAATGCACATAAGTAGAGCAAGTGAATGACGGACAGGCAGACAGACAGACAGACAGACAGATAGACAGAGACTACTACTACACACAGCTACTAGCAGATTTAGGTAGAAAAAAAGAGAAACTGAAGGGGCTTGCCAGCTAAAATTCCCATCAGTAAACAGCAGGGTTGGCGGAGTACACACCACACTCACACACCAACATATGCACACGCACACACACACACACAAAATTACAGTGCCAGCTCCTTGGGCAAACACATGTCATTTTGTCTGGTCTTCTACTGTTCACACTTCCCATGCACTGTCCCTTGCCACAGCCTGCACAAGCCTGCAGTGTGTGTGTGTCTGGTGTGTGTGTGTGTGTGTTTGTGTGTATGCTTGGCTAATTTTAGCACAATTACACCTGACAGTGTACACGTGCACACATGCAACTTAAGACTGTAAAGCAGCAGGCAACAATTTGGACACATTTTGACCCCGTCCATACACTTGAGCCCAGCTCAATGCTTTTTAACACCTCGGGCAAAGTGCTGCGAAGGCACAAGAACACATCCATTGGCTTGGACTCCCTGCCATGTGTAATGAATGAGATCTGCTGGTCTTACTAGAGTTTGTCCTCTGGTTCTCTCTTCATGCTTATTCTATTCACCCTCATTTCCGTTTCCTCTCCAACTTCCCACCCTTGCTTTCTTCCCCTCTTCCCTCCTGCCCTCCCCCAGCAGTTTTCCATTCAAATGGATTCGTTCATCCAGCGGGCTGTATGGTTGAGCAGCAGCAGCAGCAAGATTTGTTTTCTCTACACTGAGTGAGAGTGTGCGCTGAAGTGAAGTATCCTTCTTCACAAGCAACAGAGGCTGCGAGCATCTTAGATTCATGTTACAATACCTCCACTCATAACAAGTTTTAATGGAGGAAATAAAGGATTGAATCATCCATAGAAACTTTTCAAACCACTTTTGCAGTGTTATCTTATTAGTATGCTAAGCATTTCAGCAACATATGTCTAAATATACAACTTCCATTTGGTTTAGGTGGTTAAATGAGGGTGATAGTGTATCCCCGAAACAATGAAACTTTTAAACTGTCAACTGCCTTTTAAAGACTAGTGGAATGAATCTTTGATTGTGCCAATTTATCACATAGACACACATACACAATTGAGCAAATATATCAGCAAACGCCGGTTGTTGGGCTGACGGTGGGTGGTGAAAATCTTGACATATTGCCCAACCCTTGCAATAATCCATACTTTATGTAATAATAATGGATCAAATGTCTATGTGTAATGTGAAAGGGGTAGCCTTTTAGCTCATTCTTTTTTTTGTTTGTTAGTTCTCGGCAATTGTTATTGTAAAAGCTGTTTTCAGCTACTAAGAAAGCTCTGACAAACCCACAGTACCTGCCCAGCTCCTGCCAGACAAAGTGAAGAGAATAGCTGCAGAACGTAGTCAAGCATTTAGCAGAGGGACATATTTTCCTCAGATGTTGGTGGAGACCAAAACACAAGGTACAAGGAGAATAAATAATGGACAGAAACATGACTCAGTCAGTGTTTGTTAATGTTGTTCCATGTCTGCTGGGTGTGTAAATAGGCAATTTTGTGCTAACGTCTTGGCCACAAAAACGTAAGTGATGTCAGTGTTGTTTTCACATTCAGCCTCCCCAAAGTGCTCAAAATATTAATTAATTAATGAACCAATTACATGAATTTGGGTTCTTTGTCACTGACAAAGCAAATTCAACGGAGACTTTGTGTGCTTGAGGGTCTTGTGTCAGTTATCGTCTGTGAATCAATAAAAACAATCACTGAGCACAAAAGAAATAAAGCACAATCACATCACCTTTTAAAGACTACCTCGAAAATAAACTCACAACAAATGATGGGAGAAGAGAGAATTTCCGCAATTTACTTTCACCAAACGTTTGTCCTCTTTGTGACATATGCTAGGGCAATGGCAATGAACCACCTTGTTAAAAATCAATGGGACTTTAATTCCTGGCATCAACATTTTGTCTCTATTGTATCTACGAGACACGCTATTTCTTATTATCGTGGTGCAACAGCCTTCCAACGTCAAACTCAGCCTGGGTGGCTGCTAGTATTCTACCTAACAGCTCTGCATGTGTGTGCTATGAAACCTCAACCGTGTAATGACAGTGTACATAACTGTATGTCATTTATATAACAAAGTATATTTGAACTTTAAATGTCACTGCAATGTTAAATTCCCATATTCTAATAGTTTGCTTACAATAAGATCATTTCTTTTGATATATAGTTCGGATAAACTACTACAATACAGTAGTAGTCTGTAGAAATACGGGGGTTGTGCACTACAAATGGGGTTGCTCTACGTTCTGGCAGCAAAACGGTTTTGTTTGCAACCTCCACACGGCCTCATACCACACTGGGACCGTTAAAGGTAGGCGGTTCTTAAACGTGACCGAGGACACATTTGCCTACACGCTGCAAAAAATGTGGCCATATCAGGCCACCTCCAAACGTGGTCTGAGCGATTGCAAGCAATGTGCCCAGAGTACATTCACACCTGTACTTAGAGCTGTCCGTTAATACCAGATCTGAACAGGGCAATAGAAACGGACAACCATTCACACTCACCTTCACAGCTACCAGCGATTTAGAGCCACCAGTTAACCTTATTAACCTAGCCTGCCTGTCGTGGCTGTGAGGCGGCAGTGCTAACCATCGCACCAACGGCACGGCGCCATGCAAATGTTATAATAAATCCCATTGTTGTGCAGGCGCTGCTCCCTTTATGTGTAATGTTTACAAATGACTTAGTTAGGTAAATTTTCCACGAGGTAGCTGAGAAATCAGAGGTGAGATCACATTCAAA
Source organism: Bovichtus variegatus (assembly GCA_943593645.1). Classification (NCBI taxonomy): domain Eukaryota; kingdom Metazoa; phylum Chordata; class Actinopteri; order Perciformes; family Bovichtidae; genus Bovichtus; species Bovichtus variegatus. The sequence goes on from CALSCE010010634.1 coordinate 8,388,712, forward strand.
TAAACAGGGGCCAAACCACACTATGAGAGAAGTCAGAGTGAACCAAAACTCTAAAGCTGCAAGCCAAAAAATAGCTGAGAAAAGCTTAAAAAAAAAGCTCCGTAGAGCTGAAGGTAACTGCATAGTCAGGTCGGTTTAACCTTACACAGTCTATTGTGTATGGTAGCAGCTGGCATATTAAAGCACTACAAACTTTACACACACACTTTGTGTTGGATTATTGAAGAGCTGATTGTTAATTATGATGCAGTCACACCGGATGTGAACCAAAGTGAATTTTCACGTTACGTTAACCGCGCCATCATTTGGGCTTAACTCCATGTATACTATCAATGTTTCATCAACCATGGCCGAAATAACCACTATTGCTGATTTATACATGTTGTGGAGATCCCATATTCATCGGGAAATCAAACAGCATTGCGTCTTGGTTCATAACATCATCCGGCGGCACACACAACTCAGTGAATTTCACCGAGCTGTATTCACTGTCTTTAGCATGTCATACGTCGGCTGAATTTATCTTGTTTACTGCAGTGGTATGAAACCAAAATTAACAGATTTTGCCGTGATTTAATGGCGATTAAACACATCAAATGGATGCCGAAATAACTACATAATGATGCTAGTGATTAGTGAAAAGCCTGAATTAATGCTTTGTCAGGTCTGTTCGCAAGACGACAAGCAAAAACCTTAAAATGCTTGTTTTCTGAATGGAGATCGGTTTGATCACGACTAGGCTAAGCCTACTTGGTCATAAATACAACAGCGACTTTATTGTTTATAACATAGACAGTTTGGGGTTTATACACATACATTTATAAACATTTCTGTCCGTCTCTGTACAAATATGAAGTACTGTAGAGCTCTGGGTGCCGGTGCTAACGGCCAATGGCTACTGTTTTCCTCCGTTTCTGATTCAATAATGGCAGGACATCAGTGACGACAGAGGAGAATCTCAGCGCTGATAGGCTTTCGCGACACAGCGTCACACACATTTTTTTTACGCAAGTTGAAATTGTTCCACTCGCGTCGGAAGAAGAGAAGAGAAAAGAAAAGAAGAGGTTAACATGGTTAACAGAAGAATCCCACCGAGGCTCAGGAGACGTGAGCATGAGAGGGGCCCAGCAGCAGATGGACGCTGGAGAGAGACATTAGTCACACAACAATCAACTCTGACTGGGCGACTCCTCTGCACCCGGGGTGCCCCTCCTCTTTGTGTGTCTCTCTGTCACCAGGCAGGCCTGGGCCACTCCAGCCAGGACAGCAGGCTTCATGGTGTCAGTGCCAGCCCTCAGGAGAACACACACAGGGCATACAGCCACAGCCCTGCAGCTGCTTTGGACTCTCATGCTCTCCCTCTGCGTCGCCTTTCTTCCTGTTTCGCTTCTTTCTTACAGCACTTACTGGCTTCCAGCGCATGCCAACTAGATGTATGCGTCTGTGAGCATGCAATGTGCATGGCTCTCAGCCTCCATATTCTTAAAGGCAGGCCAGTGAGGTTGTAATGAAATGCAATGCAACTGATGTGTTGAGTGCCTGCATTACCAGAGAGTCTTAGGTGTGTGTGTGTGTGTGTGTGTGTGTGTGTGTGTGTGTGTGTGTGTGTGAGCATGTGTGACCGTGTGTCAGCAGGGGGTCCTGTTGGTAGACAAGTTGAATGTGTTATCACAGGCTAGTCAGTTCCTTTCACTCATTCTTCTATTGGACCACTCAACGGCATCTGTTTTAACTGCTTCCAACATGTGCACACACACACACACGCACACGCACGCACGCACACACACACACACACACAAACAGGTTTTATACAAGAGGATTTTCTCATAATCCTCAAAGCAAACATTGTTCCACTTTACAATGTTTTGCCATGTTTTAATGGTCCCTTACGGCCCAAATATAATTATTCAGCATCTGAGGTGATATGTCTTGGTTTCTGCTTATATTATTTAGTGTTTCACTTTGTTTATTTCCATCAAGGACCATCCAGGACTAACACTCATTTTTTACTTGTGTGCAAATGCGACGAAAGTGTTAGATTCGCAACAGATTCGAGGGGTGTATCATTTGTCTTGCCGCTTTAACAGCCTCCACAGCGGACACATCATTTGCACCTCATGTTATTCAAACAGTCAGAATGTATTAAAGAATATGATTTCCACCAGAGCTGCTGCACTGTCTGCCCCTGAGCTCCACAATGGTCACTTTGGAAACAACTTTAACATGCTGACTGAATCTGAGTCTCATATTGCTCTTACTACACTCATTTGTGCGGAAGTCTGGTGAAATGTTTATGCGAATGACTCTGGTGCATGTTTTCGACATTTACAATTATTTCTGCATTGTTACTCCATCTATAATTATGTATTATGCTTGGTCTAATTCTAAAAGGATCCTGGCTGCGTAATAGCTACAGCTTTAAAGTGTTACTGTACAGTGATGAAAGGGATTAATCACACGGTAAAAGAGTTTAGTAGTCCAGCGCAGTTGCAGTTTTTAAACAATGTTCATGTCAAACATGCGATGAATAACATGTTGCTGTTATCTCACATCCAAATCACAAAAATAAATAAACTAAACATGTATCTAGCATCTGTGACATAACCAAATGGGTTAAGTTCATGCATAAATAACCATTGGCTTCATGTATAAATATATAAATACAGTATATATATATATATATATACACTTTAAGTCTTTAAGGTGTCCTGTGAAGTAGGCCAGGCCAATATATTGTCTAATATTAGCTTATTGAAGATTCATCTGTATTTGCGTATACGTCAGTAACAACAAATTGCAAAAATTACAAACTAGGTTTGCTGTAATGAAGAAATAGTTTATAGATTACATAGTTACATTTTTACACACTGTAAATTGTCCTGCTTAATATGTGTCTTGGTCAGAATTCTTCAAAAAAGTGTTTTCCGCCTCGACTAACTAACCTAATCTAAGCCATTAGTAGAACTGCAATTCCGGAGTGAATTCCAAAGGCCCCGCCCTTATTCAAACGCTTCCACATCGTGTCGACATCCATCTACAACAGAATGCGGTTGATGCGCAACAAATCGCGTGGATGGTTTAACACCATGTGTTTGGAACGATCAGCTACGATCAGTTTTCGTGCTTCCTCCAATTGTATTGTACTTGTGATAAACACAAGCCACTGCTCAACACATTCAAACGGAAAGCTGACGTTAGTGTTTGACCGTGCAGCTGGAGAAGGAAAAAAAAAGGACTGGGGCAGTTGTTTGCTTCGTGTCTGGCTCAAGAACTTCATGCAACTCCTCCGGCATCAGCATATCAACTGTATCCAACTGTGGGAGATTCATGGTGACTTACACACTCCAGACAATGAGGCCATCCTTCAGTGGGGTCCTGAAGAGATGAACTACACACCAGGTCAGATGAGGACACATCTGATCGTGGCTCGAGTAACGCTCTGCGCTGATCCCCTCACACAGGACGCCATTAGGTCAAATGTGTTCACGGGCCAGATGTAAACAGAGGTCAACGAGCAGAAACAGAAGAATTGCCTTTTTTTTTTCTTTTTTTTTTGACAAAGCTACACAACCATCAACCATGTGACAATTTTCACCAACAAGGACTCAAAACAGTGTTTAGTTTAAGCGGAATTTCGACCTAACTGTGGGGAAGTGTAGCTCCAATCTCTTTAACTCCACAAACGCCACGAAGCAGAACATGGCATGGCGGACTTTATCTAAAATATTGAAAGGGAATAGCTGCATTAGATACTGTGCAACAAAAAACAAGCGTTCCAAGTGCTCTACAACACAAGCCAACGTTCACCCATTCAATTGTAAATTTGGGATTCAGTATCTTGCCAAAGGACACTTCGACACGTGGACTGGAGATCGAACGAACGGCCTTCCGATTAGTGTGCGACTGCTCTACCCTCTGAGTCACGAACGCTTTCCGCGCAAACTGAACTAATCTCTTGTGCCTCCATTTCTACTGCAGACTTTAATCAGTTCTGTACTCCACTGCACGTCTCTGCATTCAGTCTTTATAGTTCAGATGGTCACGATTTCAATTAATCCATTACTGATAAATTCACCTGGCACAATGCCGGGTGGAAAAAATAATCACCTTTGTGAAAGTCTTGAGTCGGTTTGATTAGTTCTGACCCGATTCCATGTTTAAAAAACAAAGACAGATATTCATCGGGGCGAAATGGAAAAGCAGCATCAGTGAAATGAAACCAGCAAAGCTTTCTCCTTCTTTTATTCTTCCTCTGCGCTAATACACACTTGAGAAAGACAGAGAAAGTGAGAAAGAGACTTGCTTTATGAGTGGTGAAGAGCCAGTGGTTCACAGCGTGCACTCCTCATTATTTCACCATCTCTTTTCACAGAAGCATTACCATTTATGCACACACAGTAATTGGTCACAGATTGCACACTGATACAGTGAAGTGCTTATTTCCTCCTGGAAATGTGATGGTAAAAGGTTTAGCTACATAGCAGCTCTTCTCTCTGTTCTCCATCCCTCTCTGTTATTCTTCTTCCACCAGTTTTTTGCCGAGTCAGACTGAGCCATTATGTGGCCTCTTCCTGGTGTGTGTGTGTGTGTGCGTGTGTGTGAGGGGGGGGGCGCGGGGTGGATCACTGTCACACGTAGGCTGTCACACATGGAAGACAATATCCTCCACCAGTAGAAAGAGAGGCCTGGGGAGGCTGCAGCAATACCAACACCATTTAATAAGTGTGAACTCAGGAGCATTGTGCCGAGACAGAAAGCTCATGTGTGTGTGTGTGTGTGTGTGCGTGTGTATTTATGTTGGAGGCATATTCCACACCTAGTAAAGGAACATTGTATGGTTGCAATAATGTGAAGAGAGTACAGTGATCTCCATCCTCTACAGCTAAAATATGCTCTGCTCTTCCCTGCTGCTCAACACACGCACACACACACACACACACACACACACATGCACACACAAAATGAATTAGCCCCTGAACTGCGTTTCCATCTGTGGTCCATTAAAACTTGGGTATTGCTTTATTTAGACCGATGCAGGTTAGGAGGCAGAGAGTGCGGTGGCTGTGTGTCCCGTGCTGGCGTGTAGTAGGTTATTTTAGGATAGAACTGGCTTCATAAGATTTACAGTTCATAATTGTGTCCATCCTTTCAGTCAGTTATGATGTCATTCACAAAACAAAACATTTACAAGGGACAGCCTTTGTTTTATCTTCCATTTACGTTGGATTAACCAAGAATGCCTGTGTGTCTTGCCCTGTCAGGATTACTTTTTTGTTTGTTTTAGTTCTGTTCCTTTATGAGTGCTATGATTCTATTGTGCCTATAAAAAAATATGGCTGGGTTGCCCTGGGGGCCGAGGGGTTAAAGCCATGATCATACTTCAGTACGGACACGGACAGCTGCGAACGCGGCAGCGCTTCTACATGAACAACCCCAACCAATTGGGCTTAACTGGGAAAATCAATTTTCACGGTGATAAAAACGACCTCAAATCAGATTTGTTTGCGCCGCAAATATGAACTTCAAATGGCACTACGTCACTTTAGCTAAACAGCAACCACTGTACTGTGTGTTACTAAATAATGATGAACGGTCAAACATAGTACAACTGTTGCATAAGTAGAGTCATTCGAAGCATCTGCTACCGGTCATACAGACGAGATAAGGCTGTAGCAGGAAAAACTTTTACTATGTACGACTTACTCTGATGGAAGATGTAAGGAGGAGTGAATATCTCCTGCTGCCATTCACAGGCGCTAATAGCATCTAAAGAACGAAAAAGGCAAATCAGTGCAAAATTGCCAGGAAATGTTAACAGCTCAATTTTTTCCGTTCGGCAAAAACTTTTCTTTGGCTTCAACTTAGCCATTATTTTCGTTATTTCTGAATGGAGACATTGTGAGAGAACTACAGAACAAACACCAGTGAGTATCAACAGCAGGTAAAGGCTTTTCCCCAGTGAGAGAGTCAGAGGTCAGAGGTCAGAGTACACTGTTGTCGCACGCTGCAAAGTGTTTATCGGTTCAATTCCTCCAACCGGGAAAGTAAACAGTAGTAGTTGAAATCTAGACTTCCAGCTCGCTTCCTGCTTAGGACAGGAAACCTGAGGCGGATTCAGACTTCCCCACGATGGGTCAGTTGCTTTCCTCCATTTTTCTGCTTGCTGGTAAAATCCTAAAAGGCTGAGATCGTGTCCATGCTAACGCAGGTCACCCCCGAGAGCACTTTTAATAGGGTTTTCTGTCGACAGTATCGGTTTCTAGAAGCCAACGCAACAGAAATACACTTAAATCTCTTCCTCTTCTTTTTTTCCCGTTTGTTGCTTTTTTAAAACCTGTTTGACTAGTACTGTGATCTGGTAGGGGGGGGCGTGGGAGAAGGGATTGGCTGAACTTGGCACGCGACATACTCCACTGTCTTTTTCATCTGATGGTCGACAGCCACATAAAGTACACACCGAGTTCATTTTTTTTTTATTTTTACAAAAAACAAAAACGATGAATGGGAATTGACTTGTGTTTATTTTGAATATTAAAAAGCGATAATCCGAAAAATCGGGGATACGTTTTTGTACGAGGTTGAGATGCTGAAAACCGATGAGTTTAGTCATCCATACACACGTGTGTTCAGTGTTAGAAAGGTTATTTTGGATTAGGGAGGCCAACATTGCAAACTGCCTCTTGCGAAATCACGCTTTTACTGCAGAAATGTTTTTATGCTTTTTGCCAGTTTCCGGCTGTTAAGCGTCGAACGCAAAGTGTGTAAATGTTGCTCTGTGTGTGACTCTACACTCGGGTACACACTGTTGCATTTCAGCTTTTTATAAAACTTTGTGGAGCTGAAAAATCTGTGTGTGCAGAGAATTTAAAAAAAAGTTTAGTGCTAGCATGGTTACGTTTTTCTCTTCACTTACACAATTCCTGACGTAGCACAGATGACTATCTCACAACATTGCTGTTGCACCTGTAATACTGTAATACTGTAATTGGCAGAATATGCTCATATTAACGTAGTGTAGGTTATGTGATACCCAGCTAAGATATATATTAAAAAAATATATACAGTATATTTATAGAAAAGATACATTTTGGAGATGTATTTGAAGAGGTGTGGACATTAGAGAGAAAGACAGACGGACTGACGGGGACGAAGAGAGACGGGGAGCCCAGGCAGTCAGACAAGCCAGCACAGGCTCCACAGCCTCCTGCAGCCCCCCCCTGCACACCAACCCACCCCCACCCCCCCACCCAGGAGGATGCCTATTGTTCCCCCATCGCCTAAACAAAGCGTGCCCCCCCCACCTCACCCCACAACCCTAACCCCCCCTCCCCTTTGCCCACCTACCCCCATTGCACCCCCCCCTCCTCCTAACAGACCCACTCACCCCCCACACACTCTGAGCATTGTTGCTCTAATAAACTGGCTCCGCTCCCTAAATTTCATTACATACGAGCTTCACACAGTTTTAATCCTCTGAAAAAGAAAGTGACCTTATTCACACAGCTACGTGCTAAAGGCCTGTCAACTTGCATAAAATGACCACATTTATGAGCAGAAATCTAATAAAATGACGGAGCTGTCGGGAGAAGTGTAAAATACAAAAAGAATCGACTGCAGGGACACTGTAGGGGTTGACTTCAATTAGCGTGGAAAGGAAATGGTGTTTGTTTTTTTGTTTAGTTTTTTAAGATGAAAATCCTCCAGCTGACACCTCGATGATTCCTACAACAACCCAGACGTCTACACAGCCCGAAGCACCACATCACTTCCCAGGATTTACTGTATCACCTGTTGATTCATCCAAACCGTCACACCTCACAATCTCAACTAATTCTGCGCAAGAAAATGTCCGAATAAGAAATAACAAAGCGGGACTACATCTGGATGTCCCAAGACATCATTTCATGCCGGGGAGATTACTCCTCCTAATCCCGATGCCATGCAAATCTGTGTGCCGGATTTTGTCCTCCTGTCTAGAAATGAGACAACAGATAAAACAATGCGGAGGACACAACTCCACCATACTGTAACAGCACTGGTGAAGTACGTGAACACACACTCAAACATGTGCACATACACAGCGCTGTGGCTAAAGCACACAGAGGCCATATGGTGCGTCCTCATCCACCGACGCCTGTTGCTGCCGCAAACAATAGGCCTGCCTGGCCTGGACAGCAAGAGGCAAACACACACACGCACACACACACAAATGTGGGCACATACACACACACCAAATGGTCGTTAGTCAGTCAGTCTGCGTTGCTTAGGCCCAGAACAAACGCCTGGATTTGCATTCTGCGCCTTCATTCGTCCTCCTCCTCCCCTCTCTCTCACACACACACACACACACACACACACACACACACACACACACACTTCGCCGGTCTCTACAGGTGCACGGAGCACTCAAAACAGATGTCAACGGACTGGAGAGGGAGAGGCACGGGGGGGAGAGGGAAGGAAAGTGGAGGGACGACGGGAGGCTGTTTGCCCAGGGTGACTGATAAAGCTTTGTACACTCGCAGGCCTAGACACAGCAAAGACAATGACACGCGCGCGCACGCACACACACACACACACAAATGCATCTCCTTCCAATTTTCGGACGGCCTGATTTATCCTTTTGAAACACTTTCAAGAAGCAAAACAGAAGTGACTAAAGAATAAGAAGTGTAAAAATACAGATTTACAAGAAGCTTTTAAAATTGACAAAAAAGCAAAAAAAACTCATTTGTATCACTTCTTAGCGTCCACATCTTTCAGGAGAAATGAGGTCATAGATATTGCCGGTGGTGTAGAGCATCACTACGTCACATTTCTCATTATTTCACACTGTTGCCAGCTGCCACACGTGAACCAAAACTTACTCCCCAAACTTAATAAACACGCATTTACCTTTATAAAAAAGAAAAGAAAATACTTTAAAAATACTTTATACAAAATAATTTAAGATTTGTTTTCTGTTTTGCTTTCCTTATTTTAAAGTAAGTTTAATGTCATCTCTATCCCACACACTGATCGTTTTGTAACAGTGGTAGACCTGACATTATTTAATCAGCAACCACATCAGTCATTAATTATTGTTGTCTCAGTACATTTTTCATGTAAGATGGAGCTGTTTGAACAATATCTGAGGACATTGTTTTGAGCTCTGAGCAATTACGCTATAATAGGCAGATCAAAAAAACAAACAGAAATCAAACAATCGATCAATTATTGGGGAAATAATCGGAATATTACGTTCAATAGTCGTTAGTTGTTGTATTTCACCTGAGTCATAAACTCACCACACTGTCATCATTCGACTGGGTGTACATCTCTCATTGACAAAACTAAATAATGATTTGAAAAACTACACAGAATTCAAATGCTTGTATTTAACACACCCCTGCCCTCATCTGACAGATGGATTACTGTTACAGAAGTAATGCAGCTTGTATGTTTCATCCTACAGGCTGTCATTTTCTCCAATAATTACATTGTGGTTTGGCCTGCATTACCACGGATCTCTTGCTATAAAGGACAAGAGCAGTCCTTTGATCAATATTTGAAAAGGAAATAAACAAAACAACTATAAGCCCATATGGGAATATTATAGGCTAATGGCTTTTGATTTTGAGCCACCAGCTCCAACAGACACCTGAAAACATATAGGATGTAAGCTGGTGTGATATGAAATGCTGGTTCATCCGTCTGGAATAATTAGAAAGAAACCAGATTGAAAAGTAAATCATATTTCAGGGAAGCATTAAAGGACCCACACTAGCTTGGTCCACGACCTGTACATTGCTGCAAAACGTTCACTTCACACAGTGAAAGATGAGTCTGGAAAAGGTGGCAAAAGAAAGTCAAATTAAGCTGCTAAAAATGAGTTCTAAATCCTTAATGTTGTTTTTTTTTTTTTTTTTTTCTTCTTTTTTTAGGATGGAGCGGAAGGTGCGTTCGCGAACCCGGCAGCAGCCTGTGTGATCGTGTTCTCATTGAGCATGTAATGCGCCCCTGTCTATTGGGTAAACAGTGGCTGTGAGCACGTTATCAGCCTATGGCCTGTTCCTGTGACTGGGCCCTGCCTGTGTCGGAAAAGAGAAAAAAAAAAACCCCGCCGATGCAACAAGTCTCCCATTCACTCCCAGCTTTGTTAAGCTGCCTCCCGGCGCTGCAGCGGAAGAAAAAAAAAAAAAAAAACTGTTCTCATCTTTTTCCGCGTTTACATGTCGGTCAATTCATGACCCCAACTGCGATGGAGAAATATCCCACAGCAATGCATTTGTTTGCTATAGGAGGAACAGAAGCGATAGAAAAAAAAGCAGGTTTGTTTTTTGGGTGACGGGAGAAACGGGAGATAAAACTGTAGTGAAAGCGACATCCCCTCGCTCTGAAGCTCACGCGGCAAAGCATTGATAAGCTCGTTAGACTTGTTTCACACCTATAAGGGGTCTGAGTGTGTCGATTCCGCTTGCGATGTCGCCGGAATTGTTTGAATTTTCAGCTTCAGTGACCACTTCGGGGTTGTTGTTTTTTTTAGAAACAAGCAAAAGCGTCCGAGGGCTTTCAGACGCGCACGGCTGCAGGCTGAGGGGGGACTCCTCCTTGGGAAACTTACCTCGATTCATACGTCTCTTTATGGATTAATTCCCACACTTTTCCACGGATCGGAGTCGTTTGAGCATCGGGAAGCACTCCGCCAACTCCAGAGTCTCCTCGCGGTTCTGGTTTAATGAATAGTCGGGCGCGCTGAGTGCGTAAAATGCGCAGCGTCTCTCCAAGGATGCGAAATATGCGCGGAATGGGAGCAGGAATGAAATGAACGCAGTGGACTGAGTTGAACGGGGCGGGGTGAGAGGAACTGGCGTCACCCTGGATGGATGAAATGGAGTGAGTGAGAGATGGGAGGATGGGTGGAGAAGAAAAAAAAGAAAAAGAAAGAGAGCGAGGGGGAAGGGGCCGGACTGTATGGGCTGCGTTCAACAACAAAAGAAAAGAGTGGAGCGCCCAAACTCTATTCAGTGGAGGAGGAGAATGGGTCGAGATAAAAAAAAAAAAAAAAAAAACACGGTCTGCTGTGCATGGACGAGCAGCTGACAACGAATCAAACAAGGTCTACTACTAAACAATAACATTTAACAAATAACAAAAAAAAAAGCACAATTCAAGACAAAGTTAGTGCTAAAAAAAACTAAAGCAAAAGTAAAAAAGTTAAGGGAATTTAAAATAGTTAAATAGCCATTTTAAGCACCTAAGTAAAGCAATGGGACTTTTTTTTTTAAAGAAGAAAACACATTCTTCTTACAAATGAAAGGTTCAACTAATAAGCATTAACATGGACACCTGCTCAATTCAATACAGCCTCAGTCGGTCTGCTGTCACCTGTAGCTTATGGTGCTAAATGTTAGCAAAATACAGATAGATATTGTTGTGTACCTGACATACTGAGCAAGTTCCCTGACCCAATGACTGTCTTCCACTTGTGCTACTGTCGTGCACACGGTTCGTTAATTAAGACATTTCTCCTTTGCATTTGTATATTTCTAAAGCAACAGAAAATCGAAAGTATGTCATAGCAGCTGTTGTGTCTCCGCCAGTAACAGTGACGTTCTCGGAAGGAAATATGTGAAGGATTTATGCACTTCATTTATCCACAATCACGCTGGAAACTAGAGGCAGCAACCAAACAGCTGGGATGCAGGCAAGCCAGCACGCCAGCATTTAAGCTAATGTTAACATATCGATAGCCAACGTTGATGTCACTTTCTGTTGGCTATTCTCTCTTTTTTTTTTTTTACCTGTAGGCAATCAGTAAGAATGTGCGAGAATAACGTAGGCTGTTGGCTATCTAAATCCTCCCAGATGTTTGTTTAATCACTGCATTAATATTACATCTCAAGTTGAACCCAGAATGTCCTAACTTTAGGACCCCCCCCCAGACCGCCCTGAGGGACCCCACTTTAAGTAGCCACTGCCCTGAGCAGAAAATCTTTGTCTCTCTCAGATCTTTGAATGCAGCAGGCGGCCGCCTCTGCCTCATAAAGGAGTTGTTGTTTACTACTGAGCTCTGCCTTTCTCAGGTTTCATCCCCTCGGGCACTGCTGGACTGTCATCTCCCCAGAGGGAGGGGCTGTGACATAAAACAAACACAGATATGCCAGGGTCACAGCCTGGAACACCTACTGCAACCAGACACTACAGCCAGGCCAGCCAACAGACTAGCATTCCACATGGCAGCGTGTCTGTGTTTGTGTGTGCAAGTAGAATTCTCAGAGATGCACGCAAACACCGCCACACACACACACACACACACTCGTGTGGATTGTTCAGAGTGCGTTTCTGTGGCATCGTCTGTGGAGGCGTGTCTCATTCTCCCGACTCGGAGCCATGCAAACACTAGTAAAACATTTAGCTCTGTGACCTTAAGGTCAACAGTCTGACCTGGCTTCTGACCTCACCGGGTTTCCTGATGCTTTATTAATGGATGTGCCTGGGATCCTGTATCTGCTCTATGGAGGGGCCAAACACTAGAATCTAAGGGGCAAAAAATACATTTATTATTTTGAAGTGTATCAAGTCAGCATGAGCTTGCTGAGATGTATGTACTCATTGTGTTGGTTTGTACTCACTGCTGCCATAGAATCCAAATAGATTTGACTGTCACTCCCTCAACTCTTTGAGGTGCTAAAAATAATGTTGAAGAGGGACTAATGTGTCCAGTAAGATGTACTTGGGGCAACGCTGCCTTAACTGGAACCTTCTAATCTGTGCATTCATCTTAATCTGTGTATGATTTAGTATGTTGCTCTCCTCTGTGCTCAGAGTGACGGAGGGGAAAATAAAGACGCTAACGTCAACAAGAGCCCTCTGGTGGTCTGTGGGGAGCAATCGAAACAATAAGGCTGTGCAGTCTCCACCTGGGTTAGGCCAGAGGGTTAGGATGACGGTTATGCAACAACTCGCTCACTCACTCGCTCGCTCACTCACTCACTCGCTCACTCACTGAGGGGCGGGTTCACGGAAGGATTGTGCTGCTTCTGCGGCCTAAATGTGATTTTTTTTTTGCACATATTTAAATGAGGTAATGTGCATAACTTAACATAACTGAAGGTGAAATTACGGATCTTATATAAAAAAATATATAAGCTCGACAAGTTTTTACTTGTCAGTTATTGGATTATATACAATGAAAAAATGTTTGAAACACTTTCCAAACACCGCAGATAATATTTGCAAAATACTGTATACTGCATATTGAGTTTTATAATTCACATTCATCTGTCAACACCATAATAAAGTTTGAAACTTGCTGTGTTGCTCAGTCAGTTTTTACTGACCGTGGACAGGGTTAGGGGGCTCGTCTGCGGGTGAAAGACACAATTGGATTCACTATAGTTTTTGGAACGAGCTTTGTACGCTTGGTGTTTGCCTGGCTATATTTGTTTTGGCTTTTTTTTGCCGCTGTGTCTGACATTTTCGTAGCTTCCTCTTCGATGCGTGCTTACCATCTGCCACCTTGTCGCTACGATTTTTATAGAGGTTGACACCCAGAAATGTCCCGAACACAATAAAAACATACAGGCAGAGGGCTGTTTTTTTGCTTCCAGATTCAGACACACACACACACACACACACACCACAGATCTAGTGGGTCCTATGTGATGTTTGAGTTATATTTGTGTGAGTATGTATTGTTTTGTTTTTTTCTGCCTTTAACAATGACATTTTCACAGTCAGGATGTTAAGTGGACGCTTCTACATGCATGACATCAAATAAGTTACCTGTTTAAACAGTGTAATTACATAAAGTCATAGATTATCATGACGTTATATTCATCTAATACCACACGATCCTGGCTTCTAAATTAAAAAGGACAAAAACCTTCTTTCAAAATAAAGCGCATCATTCAAAGACAATGCAATTGAAGTAGAAATCGTGTCTACATAATGCAAAAAGTAGCAAAGACAGCCTTGTATGGACACTGTCCAGATCATGCCCTCCATTAGAGTAAAGGCTTTTCTTGTGCACTGAAGTTGTGTCAGCCGCTCCCAGGTCAGCTGTCGCACTGACTCGTCTTGCGGAGGATACTGAGACTTTCCTGATGCTTCTCCTCCGATGGTTTGTCACGCTGTGAGGAGAGTCTGCTGGGTCCAGGGACGCCTCATAAAACAGCTGTTTTCCCAATGAGCTCACCTGTATAACCTTGCAGATTCAGGGCAGATCAAACTGTCGCGTAATAATGTCAAAGTATGACAGGAGGACAAAGTGTGTTTACTTTACATCATCTTACTTGTGTAGCCATGGCAACAGCTGCAAACAGTGAAACAGTGATACGTACTGGAGGGAAGAAATGGATTACACAGAACATTTGACTTTGAGTGTGACCGAAAAGACCCGCGGCTGCTGACATTATTCCAATATACAGTACATGTGACACTGGTGTGTCACTAATATCACAGTTATGTGTGAATCCTGACGGTCGTAGTAACTTTACACACAAAGTGCAGCTGGTGCTCCTGCATATTCATGTTGAAAAAGCCATGAAGAAGTACATTTTGCATATTATCCATCGATCCAGCCAGCAGTTCTCCTGCCTCGCGCCATAATATTTCACCCTTAATTTGTCATTTGATAATCTGTTATTATGAATAAAAGAAAATAAGTTCCAGTTCAATCAGTTCAAGCTCAAAGTAGAGTGACTGAGCACATTTTAAAGTGGCCCTGTGGATTTTCTTTAACACTAGTCGCACTATATAAAAGTGTTTTTTCACACGTGGGTCCACATTCTTTCTTCTTTTTTTTTTTTATCAAGCAGGACACTATGTGTGTGCTTGATACACATGATGCACATTCAGCCGATGGTGTAACAGTATTCCACTGATCAAAGGTTGGCAAACAAACAAAGCAATGTGCCAGTGAAAGCAGTCAACACGAAGACTGCTAGCATATAAACGATGCAACATTTACAATATTTTTAAATGGGCTTTAAGATGATTTCATGATGATTTAACACTTTTGTTAGACCTCATGTTGAAACCCTGAAAGGAAACGATACAACTTTAGGTTGTTTGGAGGTTAATGGGCAGTAAAATTCAATATTTTATCCAATACAATTTGATGTTGATGATAAAAGTTTTTAGCAGATCTGGGTTAGTCAGACTAGTGAGAAGTCCCTCGTCCCTCATGACATGGTAGGAGACATGTCATTCAACTGCAAAATAACTTTCAAAAGCCATCACTGAGCACTTTTCTCCCTTATACCTCTCTCACACAGCCGAGGGCTGTACTACACAGCGAGATTAGTTGGTTTAGCGAGGTATGTTGAGCCGAAAGCCGGAGTTTTTTGTGTTACGAAGGGGTATTTCTTTAAACCTGGCTAGATTGTCACGGCAAACTTATGCTGCAGACCTAACCGGTTCATGTAATGTAATGTGAAATGTAGCAGTATAACGTGTATAGTTCCTTCAAACCATGACCTTACCACATTTTTATGCTTGGCCCTGATTAGCCACAATCCATCAGACACTGCTGGTATATTGCATCCTTCATGATGGGACAGTGTCAGACCTAAATACAGTTCTTGAGTATAGTGTTTAAGTATGCCGCGTCAGGTTAGAATGTACAGCTGTCACGTTACAATAAATGTATTACTTGTGAATTTACAAGATGAATCATTTTCTCCCAGAATTCCTCTTATTTGCAGCAACAGCGGTGCTTTATGCTTTCAAAAAAGAAAATGTATATTCTTACAGGGCGCAGTCTAATGACGCACCGAACGCCTCCTTCTATGAGAACGTGCACAGTCTCGAGGGAGAAAGCCTGGATTAACAAAGAAAGTTGATAACCACGACATCATCTCCTATTAGGGTTCAAGGCTTTATTGTGCCAGCTAAGGCAAAGGAGCCCCGGCTGTCGAACGTGCTTCTTAGTAAAGCCCTCAGGTGCCAAATATTGCAAGAATAAATACTATTAATAAATATGGCAGAACTACCCATACCATTCTGTCATGTTTGAATAGAGTCATTATAGAGCCTCGAACATTAATCAATGTCCGAAAGGGACTTAACTGTTCTTCAAAAAGGCTTGGAAAACAATTAAAAACCGAGAAACCGATATCAAATAGTCACACTCTGAAGTTGGTGGTTGCCATTTGAGAAACCTCCAAACATGATGACATCCTCTGTCCAGAGCTGGAAGACCCCGCTGTCCTGTGTCTCGTAGTTCGAGGTCACTGGTGTGTGTCAGAAAGCTCAAGAAGGACCAGATCGGTGACGTGCTGAAGGCTCCGAATATTGGTCGTGGCTGACACATTTATTTAAAGCATTATGGATTCAAGAAGCGTGCCTCATTTTTTAAGAAAGAGGACCGATGTCCCTTGACTGTGCAGGAGCCCAGAAACATGCCCGAGCACCGGCATGGAGAGCAGGAGCAGGTGAAGAACCTCAGACTCCGGAGTGAAAACACTCTCCCACATATGAGCCTGGGAGGGGGGTTGGCGGGGAGGGGCTGCTAATCCTCTTTGCATGTATGTTGCAGATCTGGAACTAGCCCACGAATGTATATGTTCCCCGTCTTATCCTGTGGGATGCACTGCTGGACGAGAGCGCGCCAAGTCGTGGCCGTGTTGGCTGTACACTGCGCCCCGTCTCCTCGGCTGTCTGTGGCTTTTATGGAGACTGTATAAAGTAGAAGCAGAGAACTATGTAGGAGCCTAATTGTGTCAATAATGCAAGTTGCAAGTTAAGTTAAAAAATAATAATAATAAATTAAATTAACTGAACTTTGGCCTTGACATTTTGGCAATACTGCCGAGAATCACACTGAATGCATCTGCAATTGAAAGAGAAGGAATAATCTAAGTAATACTTTAAAATGAATTTAAACTTTCGCCTGATGGAATGTATTCCATTGCAAGAGGAGACTTGGAAAAGTGCCTGAAGAACAGCCGTCACTGCAAAAAGAATGTATTCTGGTACTTCACTGAAACCTTGGGCTTTGTGACTATTGCTCACCTCCATCATTCCACATATCCGTTACCATATTCTGGAGAGTTTGTTTTTGTAGGTTTCAATTTAACCTTCAGTAAAGTGTGTTTACACATATGTGGTTGTTTCACCTGGTTTCCTGTCCCTTCTTTTCTACATGTTAACTAAGACACTTTGACGCTATAATAATATAATTTTTTGTTTTCTTTGGATGGTAAATGTAGATTGTAGATTTATTTTTAAGAGTGACAATACCAGGGAAAGCAGTTAAAGTGTTGAGGTGTAAACATGTTTTACCACAGTGACATATCATCTTATCTCAACACGGATAATCAGCCTAATCAGGCGAGCAGTAGTGAAATAATGAAGACCTTTGAAATGAAAAGCTGGTCGTGCTAATTGCCTCCTTGAGCCTTCTTCAGTTTCCATACAGGTACACGTCAGATACACATAGATAATGCAGTCCTATATATATTCTCATCTGCAGCACACAGGGAACATTGTGAATATTCACCAAACCCTGCAAATCTTCTCAGATCTATGAAGCGTTTTGCTGTCTTTCAGCGCATTACTTTAGTACTGTTGTAACTTTACTGTTTTGGTTTATTCTCACGGCTCTCATCGACCTCATTTCCTGCCGCTTTTTTTCAATAAAATAGCTCTGACCAACCGACCGCTACGTCAGGCAAAGTTAGCATCTAGCTGGTGAATATAACAGAGCATTTACTGCTAAAAAGCCAGATGTTTCTCTCAGGAGTTGCTGAAGATCATAAGGCCAAGTTCACGCTACAAATCTTTCAAAGTCTTCAGCTCGCGGTGCTGTTCACACTACACAATGTGCTGTCTCGCAATCGGGAGTCTTGAAGTCATTGTGGTTTTCATACTACATGACTGACGGGTCACAGGGGGTCACACACGACACACGTGACATTTTTTCACTCGGGCGAATCTCCACGAGCATGTCTGGTCTCCACACATGGCCGCGAGAAGTGACAAGGGAAATGAGTCTTCTTCTTCACCGCCTTTTTTTTTTTTTTTGCACTCTTCCTTTCTTTCTTTGCGCACCACAGGATAGCTTTAATGAAAATAACAAATTAAAAGGGGGAATCGTCATATGCAAATCTAGAATTGTATAACATCTAAACAGTATTTTCAGTACATACAGGCTGGGAATAAGATTATAAAGCACATTGCTGTGAGAACATTGTATTCAGGGAGCCTTTCTGGAACACTGCTCCACTTTTGCTTGCACACGAAACATTCACAATTCAACCTCAATAGTGTATACTGCAGTAAGAAAAGTGGCAGACGGAGTGTGCCAGTGGAACTCAGGGCTTCAGGTACACCAAGGGCTCCTCTTCTTTTGTGTTCTAAAACGCTCCCATTTATAGGACAGGGGAGCAGACCAGCCTCCTGTTGAATTCTTGACATTTATTTGACGCCTGGATAGATAGAGCCATGCAGACATGAAAGAAAGCAGTTACTGATCTGAGGTTTAAGGGGCTCACTTTCCGTGATCGGCATTGATCACGTTGCTCAGAGACGGAGAAAGAGTGAACGAACGGTCAAAAAGCACCTTCACTCTTCTGCTGCCTCTCGGAATAATGCTGATCAAATCAGTTTGACCTTTCGTGTCATTATGTGCATGATAGGTGATCAGGCATTACAGGCTGCGCTGTTCGGCCCCGAAGGACGACAACTGCGGGACATGTGTTCCAGGAATGACATTCATCATACCATCATACACAAGGTATTGAGATGTTATTTATGGCCCATCCATCCCACTCACACACTGCAGTTTTTCTTTCTTTTCTAGATGGACTGTTGAGAGTTTCGGTTCCTTTTTCAATCTTTAACTTTAAAGTGCGGGAGCTGATTGAACACATTCAAAGCGATTTTGAACTCGTAGCTCTTCCATGTGACCCCGCAGGATTCAGTGAACAAACACACCCATGGCAGACAAAGCCTTGAGATGTTCCAGCGGATAAGAATTCAAATAAATTGTTCAACATATGCTTTTTGTTTTGTTTTCCAGATTGATAGCACTCTTGTGTTGTGGGCATTTTCTCTGATATGAAGGTGAGTTAAATATAAAGCATTTTTAGATACATCCCCGATGAAGTGGAAGTGAGCAGCAGCTGGGGTGTGTTTACATACGTATCCCAGTTATTATCGGTTGGTTGGCGTCCCGCTTATACAAGGTGTTTGCACATGTACCATGATTTCTGGATTCTGGGTAAGCCTTTATCCTACCTTTGAGAAAGCTGAATATGTTAGCTGGAGTGGATAGAAACCTGGGTACTGTGGTATGTTAACATTGTATCTAGGTTTTTACCTACATTAGCAACGTTGCCAATGTTTGTCTCCTGGTAGCTCCAGCTCCGTTGGTCCAGACTGAAATATCTCAACAACTACAGGATGGATTGCCGTGACATTTCATACCGACATTCATGGTCCCCAGATAATGACGCCTGCTGACTTTGGTGATCCCCTGACTTTTACTCTAACGCTACTATGAGCTTGACATTTGTGGTTTTGAGTGAAATGTCTTCACAACTATTAGATGAATTGCCATTAAAATGTTTATATATATATATATATATAGGTTATATTCCTGCAGAAATAAAGTCCTTCCTGTCAGCCTCAGCTGTACTTTGTGTTAGGCGCCGATTAGCGAATGTTAGCATGCCGACACACTGACGATGGCAAGCACAGTAAACGTGACTATTAAACACCTGCTGAACGTGAGCATGTTAGCATGGTCCACCTTGTCATTGTGAACATGCTAGCATGCTGGAATGAGCATTTATCTCAAAGCACTGCTGTGCCTAAGTACAGCCTCACACAGCCACTCGCACAGCTGTCGTTCTGTTGATCAATACCTGCCATGCACAGGTGCACCTTCGACTCAAGTTATGTGGTGCGGCGGTTTGATAGAACACCAGAAGGTTGTGAGTTCAACACCAGGCTGCCACCATTGTGCTCCTGAGCAAGGCACTCGACCCTGAGTCGCTCCAGGGGACTGTCCCTGTAGTTAGTTCACTGTAAGTCGCTCTGGATAAGTGATATGTAATGTAACTTATCTAATGTAATGTCAGTAAGATTAAAAAAATATGATGACGGACACAATGCTAATCTATAAACTGAGACGAAAGCGACAGTCTGACTCTGGTGATTTTAGAGGATAAACTGTACTCTCGTTTTCCTCAACTTGTGAGCCGATGGACAAGCCAAATGAAAGAAAACGACGTGCATTTATATTAATTACACATGGAGAAGAATAACCAGGTTTTCGGTTCTAACCATGTAAATGTCAAATCCTGAAAATGATCACATCCAAGACTCTGTCTCCGGCTAGGTACTCTGTGTCTCATGGCCCCTATAGATCATTTAGTGTGACCCACTGACAGTAGATCACCGTTCTGATACATTTTGCAAGCATCTCCTGGCCCTCATCCTCAGTGAGGTCTGACTCTGAGAGCTCTTCACACCAGTGGCAGATGATCACATAATGTACGAGTCTCATAAAATAATACATCCTCCCTGTCTCTCTGTTTCTGTTGCTCCCTCTGTCTCTTCTCATAATGGCAAAATTATGTCATATTCATCCTAAAGACTGGAGGCGAGCTTCTGAGAAACAATGGCAAAAGGAGACATGTCAGAGAATAAACATATAACATCGATACACTTATGACCGGTGAAGCAATCCCGCTCTACTTTGTAACATTATCTAAGTGGAGTGCCAGCCATTATTGGGCTGTATGGCCAAACCTTTTATCTAATGCCACATAATATAATAATGTGATACTTTATTGATCCTCACCAGGAAAACAGTGTTTTCTCTTGCCCTGGTTCATAAAGAGGTCAGAGGTCAATGCCAGCTGCAGAGGAGCGCCTGAGAATCAACCATCGAAATGCCAGAGCTGAAGTTGTTGCTAAAAGTTATAGTTTCTAGACGCTATAAAACCCTGATCCAGACTAAGGTGAGGTAGTTGTTTTGCTGTGGCCAAAATAGCCCTAAGTAGTTAAAAGTTATTGAACTACTACGTTTGAACATGGCTACAGCTTGTGGGAGACTCCGGTGACGTGCAATGAGTGCACGGGCAGAGGGTGCGCAGGTAGGAGGCAGGTCAACAGATGGAATTTTCTTTTTTCTAAACTACATACCCACCCAAGCTTTAAAACAGTGATAATGGATTTTGTCTACTTTGGGGCAGCGGAACAAGCTGACATTTGATGGTCATACATTTCAGCACTTACTAAGTTACCCATGGATGCAGACATTAGCATTCATTTTAAGTTGTGTATCTATCCACCTGGTTAAGTCTAATATGCTCCCTTCTTTTAGCTCTGTCTTTGGTCTCCACCGACTCTTTAGCTGCTAAATGCTCAACTATTGCCTAATTTCCAACACAAACCTACAAACACGACGGGCCTTTGTCATCTCTCGTTTTTGTGCCTCCTTGTCTCCTCGATCCTCCGGATTGTGTCCCGGAAATCCATCTCAGCGCTGCATCTAGAAGGACAACCCGATTCTTAAAAATGCATCTTTTCGCAGATAGTCAGGAAGTGTTTTTTTTGGCACCGTGGTGTATAAAAGAGGCGTGACACACAGCTGGAATCATCTCCAACCATGGCAGGACTCTACACATGTAACTCTTCCTTCTGTATTCATAAGTTGTAGAAGATGATCAAATTCACTGTTCACTGTTGGTGTTGCGTCTCGTAAGGCGCTGTTCATTGATAACATTTCACCTGGATATTACTTGTGTTTTTAATTCAACTGCTATAACTGTGACATGGTGTCTACGAGTGCAAACAGCTGCTGACGTCCGTGCAGAGAGCATAACTAGGACAGCTGTGGATATCATATACAGTATATCCCTCAATCATATGTTATATATGTCGCTGTGTGTTTGTATAGTAGGCAAATTTTCATGCAAATATTTGTGTAGCGCGTCGCACAATACAATATACAAAGGCTATAACATAGATTGCATGCGTGTGTTAAAAAAAAGTATGAAATCCATACCGCCTCAGTTTGTATTTGTTGCCCACTCTGTTCAAACTTAATAGAAAAAAAAAATAGCAATAACAACAGAATGGCTGGCCAAGACACATGTGACTGTTGTCCGCTGTTGTTGCAGGACAGCACTGTTTGTTGTGTACAGGGGCTGCAAGTGGGTGTGTGTGTTGGTGTGTGTGTGTGTAGAAGCGTGTGTAAGCGCGGCAGAGATGGAGACCATTTTTTACCAGCCCCCTCTGTCACTTCATCCGGGCGTCTGTAGCCTACATTCTTGTCACACTAAGCCACGTTTGTGAATTGAATTAAAAGTAAGTATATAAGTTGTCTGTGTCGACTCTGCTGGTACCCTGCTCAACCTTTACCATTGGAAACCCAAAAAGAATGTCCGCTTGATGAAAGCAGTCGCAGCCCTGAAACCAAAAACAACGAGCTAAAGACACTAAAACGCACCGCGGAGCTGAGAGGAACTGGCGAGTCGTGATAACTGTGTGAGCTTGTCCCAACAAGTGCAACCTTTTTCACATTACACATTTGAAACATAGTTTATATAGAAAATATTGATGAGTGCAGCTTTAAAGGATTCGGGGAAAACATGTTTTTTTTTTTTTGCAAACATTTCATTTATTGAGATGGATCAAAAAAATTGTTTGGCACATAACCCCCTGTGAAAATGTTGTTACAAGTGCATAATTGTATTTACCAATCAAACAGTTTAAAGATGAACACTTTCATAGGGCACCTAAAAATGCAACGAAGCAAAACGTTTCACACAAAAAACATGATGAGGTCACAGCCTCTGGTTAACACAACTTATTAAACTTTCCCGTCAGTGAATTTTTGAATTTACTCCCCAAACTCTGTTGACAGATGAAACTTTTCAAAGCGACATCGCTCTCCCCCAAGCAGCACTCCAGCTCTACATTACTGCGGTGTCTTCAATCAGAGGAATGCAGCGCCCTGTCCCCATGTGACCCACGCACAGAGCGACGACGTAACAATAATGCAATAACAATAATGTAACGAGGCAATAACTACAGCAGCGGAATCGTTCCCTGGGCGAGGGAATGGAGAGGAAATGATCATAACATGGTTTCAGATCCCTGAGAGCCTCAGAGAGGGCAATCATCAGCGGATACTGTTACTCCCACCAAACGTTACGCTGCGCTCTGGCCATTTAGTTGATGCACACGCGACTATAGGTCTTTTCTGTCTTCGCATAGCAACATGCGGAGGTTTTAAGAGCTTTTTGAAGGTGTAATAATTGAATGGTCCATGTAAGAACACTGCGTTTGAGGCTTTACATCGGAGGCGCATGAGCCCGTGTTCACAAACAAGTCAATTGAAGATTAAAGTGACAGCCAATGCAATGTTCTCACCTTGAAATATGTTACAGTTCAAAAGGGTTACTCACAATTTATATGTTGGAGACACACACAGACACAGAAAGACACAAAGACACACACACAGACACACAAAACTGGAAATTAATTAACAAAGCAACATGGAATCAAAACCATCTGAATCCGAGAGTTGCAATGTGCGTGGGTTGGGCAGAGAATATCTCGGTACCTCAGTATAATAATGAATAAGTCAAAACACGCACACAAAAACACGCACACACACGCACACACACCCTACTTTCTTTTCAAAAAGCTATTGTGGAATGTGCAAGGTAAAAATTAACTGTTAACTGTACTATCTATGTCGGTCAGTGTTGGGGTCAGCTCCAATTCAGAAAGCTTTTACACAGCTTTTCTAACAGTCCATCTCAATTTAGCAAAAAGAAAATTGCTGTGCAGGTCCACTTGTATGTCTGCACAGGCAAAATTGGAACCAATCTGACCCCAATATTTGTTTTGTTGAAAAAGCATTCCTCTTTGCTTTATTTGAGGGGCAAAAAAAAAAAGCACCCGCATTCAGGGACTGAACGATTTATTGAATATAATGTATTAAAACATAAATAGATACATGATGGCAAAAGTGTTTGCAGCTCTTCAACCACAGTGACCACTTTTTGAAAAAGTGAAATTGCCTTGAAAGTAGAACACAAGATGCTTTTCATATATTCAGACACTTTTCATTTCACGTGCAGAAAGGAGAGAACGCCAACATAAAAACCTTAATTAAGAATACGATGCATGTAATGTATTAAACCGCCAAAACAATGATTATGATGACTATATAATGTTGACCTCAATAAAAACGCAAGACGGTGATTGGCAGCGGAGTAAAGCCTTTATATGGTTTTACAGTGCGAGCGCAACAGAGCTGTGGTCAAACATTTGAAATGTCTCGCAGCTGTGTGGCACAGCACTGCACACTGGTGTTCACATGCTTAAAGAAAGGCACTTGTGAATGACATAAGTGTATCAAAAATGTACAATAAATACAGTTCAACTTTTTCTTTTTCTGAATTAAAAGACAAAAGTCAAACACTTTCTTTTTAATCTAAAATCTCCACTTTCACGATATCAATGCAGGGCGACTAAAGTCATTGCAGAATTATTTCTATGACATAACTGAACATTAAAATGGGCCATCTTATTTAGTTCATAGATGTCCGTGACTTCATAGCAAAAAGAAATAACATTTTCTTTTTTTTTTGTGGCACACAAGCCAAATGTCTCTGCAGGAATGTAAAAAAATGTAAATTTAAAATACAGATTTGTGTGTGGTACATTATCCATCAGGGACTAAATGTGAGGCATGCGTTCAGATAAATGAAGGTACAACAAATAGCAGGAAAAAAAACAACACCGTTTTAAGCTCCAACATGTGGTCCATGGCATTAAGACGCCACAGGTGGTGCTCAGTCTACGTTCCTGTACCTGGTGAAGAGGTTGTAGAGGACGCGCAGTGTTGATTTGAGGTCGCAGTTCACTATATCTGGAGAAAGAACAGAATAGTTACTGTACATAGAGACATGGATCCAGTGAGATTCCCGCTGAAAACGGGAGAGTCTGTAGAGTCCGCTAAACAGGAGCTGCTGCCGGCTGGTGCCACATTCCTGCCTCTCCACAGCTTAACGGCCTGAATCCACCAGACAAATCTCTCCTTCAGCAAACAAGGTTCAGCAGACGGCAGCAGCACTATGATTACTTGAACGTGACATTCTAGAACCTTTTAGCTTTGACCACATTAGACCTACATTTCTGAGTGACACGCTGCAAAAGACTTGATCTGCTGCAGGTCTTGTACGACAGGGTGCAGCCCAATTGGGAAGGATAAAGGTGTTATTTCACTGTGTCAATCAACAGGCGACAGCAAAATATCTAAGCAATTTCGGAGATGCCCGATATTAAAAGACTTGGATCGGGCCACAAAAAAAAAAAAAAAAAGACTTCACATGGACATCCCTAGTGAAATGTGCGTCCTACCCTCTGGTCGGGGCTTTGGTCTCTCCAGACCTCCGTCCTGCATCAGTTCAAAGGAGAATGACACGTTGTGGACCTGCAGGGAGAGTGACCAGGCTGTTAGGACACAATGAATACACACACACAGACACGCACGCTAAAGTTTACACGCACAATCGTACAACTTCACACACAGCTCCTCGCCGATAACAGAACACTGGTTGCTAAATCCCACGACACACTCTGGGTCGATTCAAATCGCGCTACCACAGCTTCCTGCGTTGGCAAACACAACGCTGCTCTGTTCTGTAAGACCTTAAGCCTTCAGCAGCTGCACAAACACTTTGCTCCCTCATTTATTAATGGATACATGTCAGCAGTGTCTCTCGAAAAAACCTGCGAGCTCCAAGAAATTGATACGGTTGTTGAACGTCAGGTTTTTGTTTTTTTGTTGTTGTTGTTTTTTTTTTACATCATTACCAGTGCGCGAGTAACTCTTGTAATTGCATGTCGACAGAGAATAAACACAACGGAGCATAGAGCGTTCAGGATATTGGTTGTATGGTTTTTCCTGGAAAAAAATGAAAAAAAGGAGACGATTGTGGTGGACATGATGAACACTGACGATTTTCAGTTTTTTTCCGAAAGATGGACCCTGAATATTTTTCCAGGTGGACCCTTTGAAGATCGGGCAGAGATGCTGTTCTGCAGAGGAAACCGGCAAAGACATCGAAGCCAATCTGACTTGGTAAAATAAAAATAAAAAGTGCGAGGGGAGGGGAGGGGGGGGGGACCGATCGGAGGCAGAAGATAGAAAGACTTGAAAGATGTTTTCTATTCTCTGCCCATTGTATCCGTGTGTGTGTGCGTGCGTGCCCGTGTGCACGCTCGCCCTGCTGTGATGTACTAAAAGCTTTGCCCAACAAGGGCTTATTGTGTGAAAAGCGTGACCTTAGCCATCTAATACAGTCAAAAAGAAAGGAAGAGAAAAGAGCCTTAAGTAGAGATCTACTGAGCAGAAGCAGGAGTGCTTTCTTGATGCCTTGTGCTACTTTTCACAGCCCACCCCTGGTGTATCATCGATAGGCCTCTAGGCACACGCACACGCTCACACATACGCACACACACACACACACACACACAGTAATAGAGCTGAGCCCCTAAACCACTCCAGTGTTTCCCTGTGCAAAAGGAGATTACAGATGCTGTGGGGCTGGTGCCCGTGCTTTCGGGCCAGGAGTGTCTGTATATGTGTGTGTGTGTGTACATTGTAGCACTGATGCCCATTCTGCTTCGCAGCTTGGCAGGGGCCGCTGGCCAAGACCCAAACAAAAGGCTACTGTGGTGTCTCCGCAGATTGCCTGTTCAGAATACCGTAGTACTACGGAGGCCAATGGAGAGGAGAGATGGCTCCGCACTGAATGGGCTCCGGGGTAAACGGGTGGCATTTATCAGGCTATTGAGAGGAGAGCCGAGGCTCCGACGGCACAGGCTGCTCAGAAGGGTATCAGAAGTATTGATTCAAGAGTATTTCCTAAACGTACAGGTCGAGACCAAAGACGGGTCACGACCCTACGTCTTACCGATCTCGAAAATGAAAGATCGGATACGTCGCCACGGCGGAGCGTACTACACCGCGTC
Organism: Bovichtus variegatus; assembly: GCA_943593645.1. Lineage (NCBI taxonomy): Eukaryota > Metazoa > Chordata > Actinopteri > Perciformes > Bovichtidae > Bovichtus > Bovichtus variegatus. Next base: position 8,415,703 of record CALSCE010010634.1, read on the forward strand.
TACAGGGCTGCGTGTCGGAAATACAGCAGCAAAAATGTTGCATTTGTACAAACTGTGGAATTCTTGCTGTCCGGTTGCGAGTGAACCAGGGCCACTCTACAAAAAGCCATAGCTGCTTTTCTCTTAAAATGCCGGGAATAGCAATAGATGTTCCACGAACAAAGTCGGCAAAGAAGAGAAAGACATGAGATACTTGTTCTGGCTCTGCACTAAAGAACAGTGGATTAGAAACGAAGCGACGACAATGGAGGTACAAGTGCCAACTTCCAGCTCGGATTTGAAGGCACAGGTATCCACCAATTGCAGCCTTTATACAAAACACAAAAATAAAATCGAGAGTTGCAAAGTTGAGTGCGCTGTGGATTCAATTCAACAAGCACGCCATAGTCCTCGCTTTTGAGCACGGCACTGGGTGGAGTCAAGTGTACAAGTTTGTCCGTTCATCCCGCTCCACTGCCAGCTGCTTTTGCCAGGCACTGGCTTGTCGATTCTCCGGCACTTTTGTCAGAAAAACTCGCTCATGACGAGGTGAAAGCTTACGACCTGGACGTCTCCGTCCTTTTTGAATTTCTGCGTCACTGCGATTCTCCTTCTCAAGTCTCCATACAATTCTCTCCCATGCGGTTCCACTGCGGTCAGCATCAAGTCAGAGCGATTCAATGGGTGAAGTACCACTTTGATTGTCAACCAGCACGTCTTATTTTGAAACTTTTTACGAGGCTGTACTCATTTTTGCAACATTTGCAACAAGAAACCATATTTTCCCCGTTTAGTATTAACATAAATAATTGGTTACCGATAAAGGAAAGTTTCAGGAACATTACATCATACGTCTTATTTGTCAAGAGATATCACAGAATTTGTGTAAAAAAAAAAAAAGAGGGTGTACTCATGTATGCTGTACATAAAGTACATTACAAGGATAAAAAAAGGGGGGCAACGATTACTACACCGTTCACCCAGTGGACTTGAACACAGCCGAAGACCTGAAAAACCGCCACTTTAATCCGACAGTCATAGTTTCATTCTAAACCCTGCGAGTCGAACTAAACTCATATTTTCTCTAAAAACACGGCTGGAGTTTGTTGCTAGCACCATTGGCTTTTTTTTTCTCATTCGTTTGTCGGTACAGTAAACAGCTAACCAACAAACTGAACCTGGGCATTAAGTCATATCTTGAAATATCTTGGTGGAAAGTTTGGGGAAAATAAGAAGGAAGGATAAGAAGTTTCTGTGGACATCTGTGACACCCTTTTTCTTTTTTTCTTTTTTTCACAGGTTCAAACAAGGTCGCCGTTGGAATTCATCGGAACAGACGTAAATGTAAGAATACATCTGCCGTCCTCCGTGATGGGCCAAGCTGCAAACTTGCCAGAAGCTTTCAAACCAACAACCAGTGGCGTTAGGATAAAGAAAAAATAAATACACATTTTTACCTTTTGGTCAAAATTCTCTGGTGTGAGGAAGAAGTTATAGAGCGGCACAAAGTATCCCTCCAACAGCCCCATCAGCAACACCAGATAAACACCGTCTGCAAACTGAGAGCGAAGCACAGTCAGGTAAACACACCGAATCCATGCTGCAATTGTCTTCCATAACTGTAAACAGCAGTGCTTATTGTTTCCTCAAGTGGCAATGTCTCGGGTTTCGCGAGGCTCAATGACGGATTAAAAATGTGTTAAGACGGGAATGCTTTTCAAAATGCATTTCGCTCAAGCGTCAGGATTTATTGTGTCGGACCTTTGATGAAATGTTTTCCTGCGTTTCTTTTTATGTGGGTGTGTGACGTACCTGTGTGTCCAACTCAGACACCTCCAGGTTGAGCTTGTTGAGGTGTTTATTCACAAATGTGATCAGCGTCTGAGGAAAACACCAAGGAAAAGGTCCGTTACCGAAGTTATATACATATATTTTTTATATATATATATTTTTTATATATATATATATATATATATATATATATATATATATATATATATATATAT
>CALSCE010010634.1:8422746-8445251 GCA_943593645.1 Bovichtus variegatus
CGCTGGAAGCATGGAGTGAACATCCTGTGATTTTTCTCTCTGTGTTCACTGGAACAACATCCTCTTAATCAACACCGTCCACAAGTGCTTGCATGTGCAGTGTGTCTGCGTGAGCACACTCTCATATGTAACGTCACACAGGGGTGAATGAGAATATTCCTACGGAGTGACACATGCCCCTCTTGTTTCAGTCTGTGGTGAGAGGATCTTGCAAAGTATAAATCAGCCGTAGGGAAAAGAGTTAAAAAAGAAAAACAGCTGCCTAAAACCTTTGGTTGAACAACGCTATAGCGACGGCGGCGCATGTAGATGCAGCGGCCGGGAGCTCCCATGAACCGGTGTCCGCTCGCAGGAAAAATACGAAGGACGAAATAAGACTCAGACTAACCAAGCGACGGGAGATCAGAGACTGTGGTGCCCACAACCTTAGCGACCTGGGTCATTCACCGATCATGCTACTGAACTTGACGGGCGGACTGAAGGACCGAGCACTGGTCTCCGGGGAGACGAGAGGAGGCAGACTGTGTTTACAGTGTTTACTGCCCAGAGAATTCACCGTGGTTGCTGCAGTTTCAATTCCTCCTGATGAGTAATTCTAAAAAATGCACCACAGGAATGCACTGCTGATTTTGTTTCGTCATGTCTTTCTTGTGTAACCTAAAGGGTCTGGGCTACACTTGCATTTTGTTGCACAAACCATATGTTGCATAATGACATCCTTGAATCCTAAAATCTTGTATGTCAGTGTACCCCATTCAGGATTCCAGTCACTCACATTTCAGTGTACCTTTACGCCTCCATCTTCTCCCCTCTGCTACTGTTACATTCGATATTTGATTTTTCATAATCTTGTTTTATTTTTGTGATGACATAACATGGCAGTAGCACAAGTAAACAAACGGCGCATCACCACTTTCTCCCCCTACACAAAAGGGAAGCCAAAATATTGTGAATACCGATGGTGCCAACTCGCTTTTGGGATACATGACGCGACCAACGGCCACCGGTCGGAGGGGTCAGTGGTTCCATCCCCGGCCTCTGCGGTCAGCATGTCGAAGTGTCCTTGGGAAAGATATTGAACCCCAAATTCCTCCCGATGGCCAACGGTGTGTGAGTGTGTGTATGGTTATCACTGATGAGCAGGTGGCACCTTGTACTGTAGACTCTGACTCTGTGTGAATGTGTGTGAACGGGTGAACGCTGACATGTGTTGTAAAGCGCTTTGAGTGATCGCAACGATTGGAAAAGCACTTTATAAATGCAGTCCATCTACCATTTACCATCGCCGTGGAGAGAGAGCCCTCAATCCTGGATAGGAATTCCACATTGAGAACTTTTTAAAGCTTCAGAAAGCAAAAGTCTACATTCACCTCCACCTGTCCGTCGTGTTGCCATGTAGACCTATTCAAATGTTCAAGTTCAAATGTGAACAAATATAAAACTGCACTCAGTCGTTTACCACATAGTCTCATGTCGACTCCTGTGGACAGAAGACGGAGACAGAAGGAGTAAAGGAAAAAAAACAAACAATGGTAAATAATGTTAAATAGGTGATTACAGCCCAGGTATGTACAGGAAATTCCAGGAAATGGATGGAATTTGGTTGAAGAATTTAATTCCCACGTCATATTGAAACCTAAAGAGTCATGTCAGGTTATGAGACACCTGAAGACAACTCCATATTATCTCATGGATCGATAGCAGAAGAAAGAAGAAAAACGTGGAACAACGAATCGCCGCTTCAGCAGAACACGCGCATTAAAAAGGGATAAAAAGGAAAAGGGGGGGCTCGGACACTCACAATTTACAGACTCGCATGGGAGGTACAGCCGTGAGACGATAACAACAACTAGCACAGCATTACTGTAGTCATCACTTGTGCTATTTGAGGACGAGCAAGTATGTAGAAAACAAGGTTGGCCGAGGTATCACTGCAGTCAACTTACACACCAGCTGTGTTTCCATATGGCTATGTCCAGCAAGTCTGCTATGATTGTTTTTGTGCATCCGTTCAAGTGTTAAATAAAACATTGGCTCAATGCTCAGCCCTATTAACACATTGTACGTGTTCAGTGCAGATTTGACTTGTTGCTAGCATTCTAAGCAGACTGAATAGAAATCACTGGCGTCCTCATCACTGCTCCCCCTCTGGGCCAATCAATGTCGTAAAATGACAGCACCTACGCTCTTGGTTAAATAAGGTTAACAATTTCTTTTTTTTTTTAAAGCCACATCGACGGAGGCATCATTCAGGAACGTGCCTGCTACTGCGAGACGCCTGGGAAAGCAAGGAATGCAAGGAAAGAACGCATGCCGGTGTGGTGTCCTACCTGGAGGGCAGAGCGCTCCACAGCCCATGTCTGTCTGTCTCCGTCCCCTAGTTTCAAGCATCCTGGCTAGCAGGACCAGCTCTCTCCCCTGCAGCTCATCCTCCGCAGGCCGAGCTCACAAGTCTCTAGCAGAACACCTGATCCCCGGTATAAATCCTATATTTGCTCGATTACCACAGAGCAATGTAAGAACATGTTACCTCTCCTGATTTATGAGCTGTATGGACCACATCCACGTCGCACACTGTTGGTGTCCGTCTATGCAGTGCACAGCCCAATGTATGGCTCTCAAACCTTCTGACCTTCTCATATCATCCCCATCCTATTAACCCTCTTCCTGTATCCCCCCCCCGCCCCGCCTTATCCATCCTGCCTTTACTCCTGTTCAAGCCGACGGCCCCACTCTCCCCAGCACACTGCAGCGACTGCCATAAACGTCACAAGGACTTCAATTTAATCAATGATCTCCACAAGAGCGAGCAGACGAGCATTTCCCATCAAATCACGGAACACACAACATCCTACATACTGCAGTGTGTGTGTGTGTGTGTGTGTGTGTGCGCGCGTGTGAGTGCAGTGAACACGAGCCAGCATGACTATAATGTGATTGCATGCATGTCCTGTAGACGAAGGCAACATAAAATGGGGCTCAGCTGTGCAACAGTATCCTGCTTGACACAAAGTAATCATCCAATTGAAAGAGACCTTTTCTCATTCGATGATAAAAACCTGGCCTTTAACAAACTATGCCATGCGCTCTGAAGTCGGCTGTATTTCAAAAATCCACCTGGCACGGCTATAAAACTGACCTGGGCGCTTAAAAAATAAAATAAAAAATAAAAGGAGACTGTTGGGAGTATTCTTATTTATAGCCGGTCCAACGTTGCAAAGTGTAGGACTAATATGAGGGGACGTGAGGTAAACTGTAGTGTCCATGAGCAAGACTGTAAATCCCCCATGAGCGCAAAGCCTGACCTCTGACCCCTGACCCCAGGCTGGGAATCAACCCTGCAACCATGAAGCACAGACAGACACGGGAACAGCAGGACTACTTGTGTCCCCACAGCATCTGTGAAAGCCGGGGTGGAGTGGAAGGAGCATCCTGCGCCTGTGACGGGCCTTTAGTGTGCGCGTGCCTCATTCCTCCCTTATTACACAAGTGGATTCAATACCTTACATGGATGCAGACACAGCCGGCGGCCATGAAAAACACACACACTTAGTTAACCGCACGTTGGAGTTTACGTCGTTTCTTTGCGATGCATGTAGGCCAGGTGTGTTGCTGAGGTACAACTATACACGAGTGTCAAACATGTTATCTCGTTTAAATATGGGAGAGTATCACTGTTCGACGTTATTTCTACACTTCGCGAGACTCACGTCGCTGGTGAGGTCTCGTCTTCACGCTACGTTGTGCCGCTAACGTTGAACAGTTTACCTTCTTTCGCCTTCTTCCTTCGGGCCAAAGTCCCACCGAGTTTTCCCAGGAAAGAGTCGTCTTTCTTTCGGGAGGACGGTGATTTGGGCGTCGGAGACTTCGGAGAGGACGGGGACTTCTGAGGCGAGGAAGCCATCGTCGTCACGATAGTTTAATCCGGGTCAGTTGGCACAAAGCTGTCCGAGTTGACAGAAGTTGGTGGGAAAGTCGAGTAAAAAAAAAATTACAAATAAAAAAAAAAAGTCACCGTCCACTCCCTAAAGCGGAAACGGAATTCCACACATTTTCTCCCGAAGTTGGCTGAAGTGAGTGGCCCCTCCTCCGCGGAGGAGGACCGGGACAGCAGGCCCTCGGGGGGGGGTATTGGGCTCCACGCTGGTCCACTCGGGCCGAGGGGTAGTGTCTATCCACGGATGGGTCCCAAAAAGTGGAAGCAAAGAAAATATGTAATAATAATAATAATAATAATAAAAAATAATATTGTTATGTTAATACACGTTATATCGGTGACACCGACACGCCGTTATGTAATGATGCAATTATTATTTTCTAATTATTTATTAATATCCTTTTTTTTTTGCTCTTCAGGGTTTGCTTGTTTCTCAAATTTTTGATAAATGTTGTGAGTATGTTGGCGTATATAATAAATAAATGTTTTTATTGAATTGTATAATTACCTTTTAATCCATATATTCAACAACAACAAATGCCCCATTTGTATTATTTGTCTAACCTGGCTAACTGAACATAATCAATAATTTACTGTTAGAAAGTGAAGTGCTGCAAATTTTCACACATTAATGGTCTCCTGTTAGTTGTACTAGAACACTTATTTTGGAAAAATATGCTTTTGCATAATTATGGGGAATTTGTATTGGGAAATATATTCAATAACTTTACTGTTCCAAGTAAAGTACATTTACAGTTACTTTGAAGTGTAGCGCCACCTCCTTATGCTTATGTTACAATAGGTAATGTGTAGTCATAACAGTACTCAGAATGTAACATTCACTTTTATTTAAGATTGTTCTCCAATTAAAAGACTTGAGGCAACATAAAAACAAAAAACACACAGTTTACAATTTTTAAATCACAAAGACATAATGCATTCTGAATTTAGCGTTAATTTACAATATTAACATTTAAAGCACGAAGACCAAATGAGAAGTGTGGACCCGTATCCCGGGATAAAAACTTATGTAAATATACAATTCATCTTCTCAAGAGGGAGGTAAGCCCGTCATATGACTCCGCCCATACACTAGGTTAAAACCAGCGAAACAAAAACAAATCGCAGAGTAAGTGACTGAAGGTAAATTCACTCTGAATTACAAAGAACGTCCAGACTTTCATGCATGTTGCACATGTGACCTCACCCCAGTCAGTGATGTCAGAGAGAGTGGTTTGCCTCGACAGCTAATGCGAGGCGTGGTCAGGTGTGCGTCATGCGTGAAAGTTTCCACCTGTGCAGATGCATTTCTCTGTCCTGTGATTCAGTTTGGCTCCAAATATGTGGCAGTTAGGATTCCATTTCCCCTGTGTTCAATGGTGTTCAATGGTGTCCGGGTGTAAATACAATTGCTTTTTATTTGACAAGTGTTCCTGCACAAAGTGAAAAAAAAAAAAAAAATTAAAAAAATACACACAAGAGGTCTCACACTCTCACACATGGCTACGTAGTGACTAACAGTGAATTACATATCAGCACATCTCTGGATTCAAACTTTCAACCGAACCCCTCTGTGCAAAACACTAAAACGTCAGGAAAAGTGCAGAGTCATTCCACGTGCTATCCAGTGAGGCTACCCAGTGTTACACTAAATAACAAATCTGACACAGCAACTCCGCACTTGAGGCAAGCAGCCACATAAAGCAGTTGATGATTAGTCAGTTTGGTTTATGAGCTCTGAGAAAATGTTACAAGGCAGTCAGTCACATTATTAGAAGTGGGTAAACATATTGCACATCCAGTTTCAGGTCAGTGTCAGCCTGGGCCATGACAGATCCACACTTCTGAGACCAGAGGTCAAATAATCGTAATGGCAGAGATGTCATTCGCCCTTATGGCTGTGAAGTCTTTAGCTTAGGCTCCGGTTCCAGTCGCGCTCAGTCGCTGATCTCGGCATACCAGCACAACGTGGGACTAGTGAAGCCTTGCCGTCCTCTTCAGGGTCAGTAAACACCTAGACGCACATTATGTAGTCCCTTACGGCACCTTTCTAACCTGAACTATCCCGTCCTTCCTTTTTTTAAATTTTTATTTTTTTTTTAAAACAACGAAGTGCTCAACATTTCAACCTTCACTCCACCTTCTCCTGCCCCCAGCTGTCATCCGCCTGGGCCCAGTGAAACTCGTAGCCCCTGGACAGCACAAGGCTCTCCAGGTCCCTGTCCTCAGCCCTCTCCTTCAGCCTCTGCTCCTCCAGCATGGAGACCAACATGTCTCGCTTCTCCACCGTCCTCATGATCTCCGACAGGATCTCCTGTTCCTTCTGCAGCTCAGAGGCACTCTTCTGTGTATCTGCAGTGAGGCGGAAAGAGAGCAGAGGACTTTATGCACCGTTATGTCTTTCAGATTGTGTGTTTTGTATCTGTGAGATCCGGTGTTATAGGCAAGGCCACCTAAACAGAGTCAAGACCAAGACCAGAGTGCATCACGACCGAGACAAGGCCGAGACTTGGAAGGGACGAGACCAAGTCGAGACAGAGACCAGCCGTCTGAGTCAGCAACGCATTGTAGAATTTTAATTCTGCTGTGCGCTTACTTTTGGACGCTCTCATGCAGAGGAACTCCAAAATTGAATCCTAATTTAGTGATATCCCCGGATGTTCTGGTCTTGACCAGTGTTGACATAAAATCCCAAGTCCTTTACGTACGAGACCAATACAGACCAAATAAAAATGTGGTCCATCCAAAAACAGTCCTTCAACCCTTACCTTCTGTTGCCATCCTGTGTCGTAGATCTTGCTGCATTCGGCTCTGTGTGTCCACCAGTTCAAGCTCATGAGCACTGAGAGAAAAGGAGAAACACAAGTGACCTCTACTGGTGAAGAATAGGATTAACAGACTACGTTTTTCCTTTACAAGTCTTTAATCCTCGCGTAATCTAATGCGGCCACTTACAAGATCATGAGTTCAGACTCATAGCGCGCCAATCTGTTCTTCTCCAGAACGAGCTGGAACCAGGACTGATAGAGCTCGGCCTCGTCACCGTCAGTCGGCTGAGATTCTGGGAGGGGAAGAGGGAGGAAGCAAAGAGGGAGAGCCACGGGGGATGAGCGTGTAGCAGGTTGTCGAGAGGGGAAAGAAAGAGGAAAGACATTTCTTGAAATTTGACATCAATTGTGTCAGGGCCATTACAAGATTAGGCTATTCTCTAGCACACAAACAATATCGACAACCATTGACTGTTTGTGGGGTTTTTTGTCTGGACGGTCTCAAAAAGTAGGCTCACAGCAATTTAAAAAAAGAAGAGGCTTTCATAGTGGAATTCTGTTGAGCTGCGTTGTAGTCTTAGATTGAACCGAGCGGTTACGGTTCAGAGTGCTGTGATTAAAAGTAGCTTTGTAATGTTCCAGGCTCGGGTGTGTGTGTGTGTGTGTGTGTGTGTGTGTGTGTGTGTGTGTGTGTTGTTCAGTACCCGTTTCTCCTCTTATGATCTTCTCTATAGACACTCCTCTTTCCTCTAGATCTCTCTGTTTCTCTGCAACCTCCTCCAGTTGTCTCTGGATGGTCTGGGCAATGCAAAAAAAAAAAAAAAGAATAGAAAAAAGAAGTATTATATTATATAATATGATCCAAGGAAATTATTACTTGTCCAGGTAGTGAGATCTCTTCATTGGAGATTTCTGCCTCCATTACTATACCGTGTAGGTGAAAGGATTTTAGTTAGTGGCGCTCACAAAAACCTCCGCTGCAATATCTCGCTCCCGAAAGTGTCCGTACTCTGGAGAATCCAGAGGACACACTGTCAGCCCTTTTTTGAAGCCACAGTTTCGTTGGTAGAAAGTAGTTAAAATGAATTAAATATTTAGAGTGACCAGCACATCAGTTCTGCAAAGAGATGCTGCCCTTTTCTTTTTAAAATTAAATTTTTTTATGCTGCGAGAACCGCAAGCAGTAACCCATTGACCTCCACTCCCAAGAGACAGATACCTCAAAACCTTGAGAAAACATGTATTCTGCATGGCCAGATTCTGCCAGGGTCCAAGAAATTGTTTAACATTTAGGGAAATACTCATATTCACTATCTTACCGAGCGTTAGACGAAAGGATCGATATCACATGTCTGTGTGCACAAGATTAGGCTCGAGGCAGCAGGTGGTTAGCTTAGCATAAATATTGGAAACAGGCTAGCTTGACACACTGAACACATTATATCGTGTTTATTTAATCCGTACAAAACCTCAAGTACAAAAATGACACCTTGTTGTTCTACTGGATATCTGAGTCCCTTATTGATGATATGTATATTTGGGAGTTTAAAGAACTCAAAAAGTCAATAGTTTTTATATAAACACATAACCTAAACAAACCATCTTGATATGGATCAAAGAATTGTGACCAAGATACACACAAAGCGAGTCGAACTCTACTCTCAGCAAAGTGTGCATTTCCCCAAAAATATTAAACTACTCCTTTAAATGAGGGGATGATTTTCCCTTCTGGAGCCCAAAGGTGAAATTTAGACTGGTGCCTCGTGCAACTTTAATGTGTACACAGACAAACAAAACAATCCCACAGGAAGGCGAAGAATAATTACACCACTGTGTTAAACGTGAAGACATTGAAGCAGACATAATAAGTGAATGTGTCTGTGCCGTCAGACTGAGCACACCTTTGTACAATCAGGTAAATGTTGAAAATGTATCCTGAGCACTAGTAACAGAAAGACCTTCCGCCAAACAGATAACGGGAATTTCAGGTCAAACCGAGAGATGCAGTGTGTCGAGATGTTCGTGAACCGCTCCACTAAAAAAAGCAGTGAATGTAAAAGGAACGGGTGGTACCTGAGCTCTGTGAAGCCTCTTGAGCTGCTCTCCTTTAGCCTGCTGGGCCACCGTCTTCTCCTGCTTCCTCCTCTGCCTCTCCGGACACAGCTGGGACAGGAAGTACAGAACGTTTCAGAAAAATTGTGCACGCGTGCGGGACAGTATCCGTAAACAATCCCCTGCATTGTGCCGTCTTCCAGTACGCAGAAATGGTCTGTACAAACCTCCCGATTGGACGTCAGGTTTTCGTTTTCGTCGTCACTAGAGGTAGGCTCTTCAAGATTCTGCTGTCTGGATGCTAGATTAAAACAAAACGAATGAGTAATGTGAGGACAGACGAGTAGCTTTGAAACATTTTAAATTGGCACAAAAAAAAAAAAAAAAAAGTGTAAAATAACTTTTTTCAACTATTAAACTGATAATATTCGGTGTGAATCTGTCGGAAACATCAGTCTGTGGTTGAACTGAGCGGAGCTTGAAGGGTTCCCATTGGCTCTCCAGTTCAAAATAAAAAAAATACAATCCAATCAGGACTCTGGATGTTTTCGTCTAATCCCGCCTACTTCATTTGCACGTTGCACGCTAGTTAACATGTTTGCCTGAGGAACTGCAACCAGCCTTTCATGCAACTCGTTTAACTAGTTGGCTTTCAGTGGTTTAACTAATGCCTCTTTTTATTGTGTACACAGCGCAGCATACACAGTGCATCAGGAATACTTAATGCACGCTCAAACGGCTTTCCATAGCTGAGCTTGTTGCTGTTAAAAGAGGCCGAGTTAAATTTACGCCTGGGACACGATTTCAAACCAACGCTTGTGTTGCTCAATGTCTGCTGGATTGAGTCGCCATAACAACTTTGTACGGTGTTAATATTTCAATGTTGTGTTTACAGTTTGTTGAACCGTAGTGGCCAGTGCAAGTGGCCAAACATATCTATTCATGTGCCAGAAAGCTTTGGAATCACTGTCCTGACCTTTGCTCCGGAGGTTGGTGAGAATCGTCCGGATTTCCTTTTGCACCTCGTGGTCCTGCCCCTCGCCCTCTGACTCATCCCTCTTCCTCAGCCTCAGGGACGAGAACAAGTTGACCTTCCTGCTGGGCAACGAGGCCATGTCGTCAGAGAACACCCCTCCGGAATCTCTACGGCCCTTTAGGGACACCTGCTGCAACAGAGAGGGCAGGTCCCGCCCAACCCCCCACGGATTGGCCCCCACAGTCGCCCACCGAGCTTGGCGCTTGCTGGCTGTTTTCTCATCTCTGGATGGCTCTGGACCCACGGTGCTGAGGAGGGAGCTAAAGCTCAGCGCTCCTTCTGACATGGGCCTCTGTTTCGTGGGGCCGTCACATTTGGTCCTTCTGGTAAAAGGAAAAGACAAATCATAATGTGCATTCAATTTGAATCGAATCCAGACATTAATAGCTAAAGAGGCAGTTCAGACTGAGAAGACGTTTGGATTTAAAAACTTCCTTTTTTGGCTATTTTGCCTTTATTCGATAGGACAGCTGAAGATGGACATGACAAAGGGAGAGAGAGATGGGACGACGTGCAGCAGAGGGCCACAGGTCGGGTAAGTTCTGACACTGGGTACATGGGGCACCAGGTCAGCTACCAGGACACACCTGACATTGGGAACTTAACACAGAAATCTTGTCGATAGCCTCTTTGATATGGTGCTTAGAAGTAAACTATGAACAAAGTATTTGTATACAAACATTGTGACTGCAGTGTTAGGCCTGCTGGAGGAATGGGTCACACTAAATGTCCTCCTAAAGGCGTTCGCTATAAGCTGGAAGGTTGAGGGGGGCGAGGCGGAGGTTTGGCTCCGGGATGGTTCCCCATCCTGGCCCGAGTCTGTCCGAGGCTTATCTGCTGCCGTCTCTGCTTGTACCTGATAAAACATCAGAGGACAGCAAAAATGTGGTTAACATAATGTGGAATTAACTCCTCCGATCTCGCTCACGTCACTGAGGTATACTGGAAGGAGTGGCGAGAGATAAAGAGGCACCCTGTGCAGGATTATTCTTTTTTTACATTGCTGCCGTAAAGGAGAACTAACTCCACCTGGTCTTTGTGTTGTTGTGCGTTTTTGGCGTTTGTGTTAACCACAGTCTCCACACTTGGTGTGGCCAGAACGTCCCAATTAAGAAGCTTCTCTTTCTCAGAAAGAGATATCATCAAGCGTTTCTTTGGGGTGGTGGTGCAGTGCACTGCGGTCTTTATTGTAGCCGAGCGCTCTTCGCCCTTCTCACTTCCCGCCGAGGGATTCTGGGCATCTGCTGATGTCTTGGAAGTTCCGTCGCAGTTCTGAGAGAACAGGAATCTCGTCAGTGCAGGGTTATTAAAAATGTCTATTCATTAGACAGAATACATTGCTCTTCCTCTAATTATATCATTTTCAATGATAAGAATGTTGTAAAAGGTACATGCACACGATATGTGGTGCGAATAACAGATTCCATGCAACATACAGTTGTTTTTTCTGCTGAAGTGATATCCTCAAAATCAGAGTCTGCTTCAGGGACTGTCTCTGGGCTATCTTTGTCCAGCGTCCAGCTTCTCTGGAAGTGCTTGACGAAGATCAGAGGCAGGGCTGTATGAGGGCAGAAAGTTAGTTGGCCGTTTGTTCGGGAGGGACGGAAGCTGAACATACTCGTGTCACTCAGAAAACTTGCAAACGCTCAGTTGTTTTTGCCGTAGTCGTTTCTAAACACTTGTAAAATAGCAATAGAATCTGATTCATCACTGGTAAATAAAATAAGTGATGCCGTTTGCAAACGTGAAGGCATCAAACCTCAGATTTTCATTGAAAGCGTGGCGATGCCTTGTTACCGGACAAAACAACTGATCTGATACACCCGCAAAATTAAAAAAAATTAATAAAAATCAAAGTCAATGAAAACAAAAAAAAAAACAAAAAAAAACAAAAAAACAACGACTGCTGTCAACAACAACAACAATACTGCCTTCTAGTGTTGCTCACGCTGCATTACAACAGTGTTCACATCTGTCCTGAGCTCAGGTACGGAGTTAGGACACCTCCCCACCCACACCTCTTTCATTTAGAACTCTGCCTGCTTGTATTTACATGCGTCTCTATCAACTGTAGCTGTTGGCTATAAGACAAATGAGTGAGTACTACAAATCAATCATGACTTCAGACAAAGCATGGCATGCAAAAGAAATCCCAAAAGGATTCTAATTCACAAAGTCAAATTGCAAACCAGCCCAACTATCTATGTGTGTCAGTAGAAGCAGACCAGGCACAGGCTTCTGTTCAATCAAATCTGAACGGAGATACAGTGGAAAAACAGGAAAATGTAGGGAAAAAAAAAAAATCAAAAAAAAATCTGGAGGTACTCACTTGCTCTGATCTTCCGTTTCCATCGATTATTCTGTTTGGTGTTACAGTGATCTACAGACATGAGACAGAGGCTAAAACAACATGAGACTGAGACAAAAATGACCTGCGACATGATAACAGCACAGAGACCAAATACTCCAAGCTTTAACTGGTGGCTCGCATGGCAGCTAATAATGATATAATTATACACATAATTCACAAAAATACTCAAAACAGCTATGCTATTCATACACAAGATGGTAGTATAGGCTACAAACATGGGACCTCCAGAACCCACTCAGGTCTACCTCACTGCCAGCTACATTTTTTGAGTTGTGCAGGTAAATACATAGTGGGCTGCTGTAGGATCTTTTGGGGTGATAACAAAAAACAAACAAACAAAAAAAAATCTATGAAATTTATATCCACTTGGAAGCAACTTCATGAAAACAAAAATTGAGCCGTTCACCGCTCAACTTGTACAAACGCTTGTACAAAAAGTGGCGTCCTTCTGTGCGACTGGACAAGCTCAACCATAAATACTAAGAAGAAACGGAGAAACTGTCTCACAGCTTCACATTTTCACTGTTTTAAAGGATTGGAAAAACAAACCACAAATATAACCTGAAGAAAGTTACGCTGAGTGCACGCCTGCTTCCGCTCGCCCAGGTATTGAGCTAGACCTGGTTTGAATTAGGACGGTATTGGCGGTATTGTCACATATCCAGTGATTGTGCCCGCAGGGAGTCTTAGAATTAAAATAATACTTTAACACATCGTCTTTTTTGTTTTTAGGACACTTAAAACAGAAACAGCTTGTACCCTTGTAGTGCTGCATGTATTGGGAGCTTGAAAATGAGGCCACGTACAGTGATGTAGGAGCCACACTGACCTTTGGTACCGTCCTGGTCTTGGCCATTGGCCCCTGCAGTGTCGTGTGCCGTCGCTCTGACTGGACAGGAATCCTCCAGAGCTTCAACAGCCATCTCCATTTCTTCAGGAATCATTTCCTCACCTTTATCAAGGTGATCTGAATGCAGGCTGGACGCCTCACCTGCAAATGAAAAAAGTATGTGGGAATTAAGCTTTAATTAGGGTTGAATTGATGTTAACCTAAGTTACAGTACAGTAAACCATTTTTTTTTTTTTTTTTTAGCATGTAGCTCATTTCATGCATAATGTCTCTGGGAGTCTAATTCAGAACATCGGGTTAGCAGTTACTACAACCTATTGTGCTCTATATTATATTATCAAAAAACAATGAGTGTAGCATGTCAAAGAATTGTTACCAGGTACCAAAAAACATATGAGTTAGGCAGCCAACATATCCTAATATACTTCTTATATACTGTAGTAAAAGCAATTAAGTAAAAAATAATGAACATATAGTTTCTGCTTCTGAAAGTGACATGCATGAGAGAAAAGTAAAAATATTCAGTTCTATTTGCAACACAAGCACTGATAAAAAACAAACAAATACATGACATGTCCATGACAGTACTCACAGAGTAATGAAGTCAACATTGTACAGAATCTTTCCAAAAAGGGGATTCCACTTGGTCACAGCAAAGAAATGAAAATATGAAATAAATGAAAAATAATAGATAAGCAGACTCTTTCACTTGTACCCATTGACGCGCTCGCTTTGGCGCGGCTAAATGTCAGAAGAGACTTAGAATGGCCAAAAAAAGGAAGGAAAAAAAAACAAACACTTTTACCAAATGATAGATAGATACCAAACCTAGAGGAAAGGATAGAGCAGACCCAGTAGCAGAACCCAGGAGGAAGCCGACAGGAGGAACCAACAAGTGATTCACTTTGATTCTGTTCAGGTTCGCTGAAGTGTAGTTCAACTAGGTACAGTTTAACTTGGCTTTTGCATATAGCCTAAAATGTCTATTTTTCCCGTTACAATAAAAAAATATATTTTTATTTATTTTTAAAAGCCGTATGCAGGCTGTTTAACCCCACTGCTGTGCTCCCTCTGAATCCACTGCAAATCAAAAAAAATAAAAAAGGTTGTTGAGCTTTTCATCAGATGTTACAATGCACATGTTATTTGCTAACAAATACAAACAGTTAAAAAATTTAAAAAAGTTAACAAAAGCTGTGATTGTGACCATGATTTGTGTGGGTGATGTTAAGTCAACGTAGCAGGTGGAGAAAGGATTTGCTTTTTGATGAAGTTGTTAATTTAGTGGTTAAAAAAACAAACATTAAAAAAAATCTGACCACTTCATTATGAGATCAATGCCAACTGTTCAATCATGTGTAAGCTTTGGTTTCCTGGAATTATTCTAATAACGCAATTCAACTAATTGGCAACAAACCACGAAGCAAATTATTTATGTAATCAAATTGATTTATTTTTTAAATATATTTACAGCTTATAAATACCATAAATTAAGCCATTTTACAGTAATTATCAATTTGGTAAACAAATACAATGCTTGCAGGCTGCTTCAAGGCTCATTATAAAAACATAACTATGAAACATACAGAATACAGCCGATAAAATGTGTCTGGCGGTGTGCAAAAAGCTGCTATTGGCTGCTGATCTCCTGAGAAAAGTCTAGGAGGTGCAGGAGAGAGATCTGAAGAGGGGCTCTGAGGGGGCGCGGCCTCCTTCTGAAACAAAGCGAACCACAGACAGACCACAGACGGGGACACATTTGTTACTGTCGAATGGCCGGACAAGAAGGGCGGGCGCTGTGATGATACAGGCGCAGGCAAATGGATGTTTGGTGTTAGGGAGGTTAGCGAGGACCACAGCACGACATGAGCGTTAGGAGGATTATCTCGGATGAAAGGACCGCAAACTAAAAGAATGACGGAGTGACAAACAAGCCAGCTTAAAAAAAAAAAAAAAAAAAAAGTGCCATGTTTGAGTCAATGAATCATTACGAAAAAGCTTCCAGCAACCTCTAGATGCATCTTTTGGCAAATCTGCTCGTTATGATCCGTTTAATGGCACCGAGGGCTTTCATGGCAAGCTAAAACTTTCCCGATGTGTCATAATAAAGGCTCTAAAGCATAAGCCTAGCTTTAATATATACAGTATACACCTTCTGTATTGTCAGCAAATGTAATGAAAAGACCAAACGCACAACAATGACTCAATCCTACCAACAGGTATCGTTAGGAGCCAAAGCCTGATATAGCTTCTTCCTCTGTGCCTTAGATTTCCCCTGTTGTGCTACAACACTATATTCTATACGTGTGCAAACTTTGCAGTTAGGAACAGGAAGGAGACTTGGCAAGCATCATTTGAAAAACAAGACTGAGTCATTTACGCTAACAGCTCTGTTATGCTGGTTAATGATTAAATAAGAGTTGTGGTGGGGAGGTTTTTGGTGCCGGTTGTGGCGGAAACAAAGAACCCGCCGCTGGGCAACAGCAGTGAAGGAGTCCATCGAGCTGAAGAAGGAGGTCTTTCAGCTTGGTTGGCCCGGGGGCCTCCCGAAACAGCAGATGGTTGGCCAGAAGGGCTTCGGCACATCGCCAAAGCAAAAACCCAGGTGTTGGAGAAGTTCGGAGAGGCCACGGTGAAGGACTTTGGGTTGGCCTCAAGGAACTTCTGTCAAACTGTTAGACGACTCAGAAAGGGAAAGCAGGGCTCGGCTCAGGCTGTGTTCAGTCTCTGGTTCGGGGACCTCAGAATTGCATCCCTGCTCTTTGCAGATGATGTGGTTATGCTGGCTTCAAGACACCGTGACCGCACTGGGGCAGTGCAGAGTATGAAGCAGTCAGGATGAGAGTCAGTACCTCCAAGTCTTAGTCCATGGTTTTCTGCCGGAAAACGGTGGATTGCTCACTCCATGTTGGGAGTGAGTCACTGTCCCAAGCGGGGGCAGCTCAGGTACCTTATGGTCTTGTGTCTTGTGTGAGTACAGTGGAGCATGACATGGAAAAGCGGCCCAGTGCTGCGGTGGTTTGGCATGTAATCAGGATGCCTCCTTGGTGCTTCCCGTCAGAGGTTTTTCCAGACATGGCCAACTGGTAATAGGCCCAGAGGTAGACCCAGAAGACACTGGGGAGATTATACATTTCATCTGGCCTGGGGACATCTCGGGGTCCCCAGGCAGAGCTGGAAAATATTGATGGGGAAAGGGACGTCTGCAGTAACCTGCTTAGCTTGCCGTCCCCTCGACAAGGCACCGGATGAAAATGGATGGATGTGTGGCTTTCTATCCTTAGTAGGAACAAACAGTCCTAGTGCAGAGTGCAACAGGTAGGGTAGGGAAGCTGTGGAAAGCTTTGAGAAAATAGACTAACGCAGCGTTGGGTTTTGGTCTTTTCGTTGAACTTGTTCACAATAACAAAATTATGTAATAAAAATAATAATGCAATGCAATGTATAATATTTCATTTTGAATCCCATTTCATATATCACGATGCTACCCCTGACACACTTACCGACTACTGCGTACAATACTCGGGACTCAAACTGGCCTGCGATTGGTTAATTTGGGTTATGTGAAGGGGGCGGAGCTACAGAGGGCACCAATGCAAAAGCAACACGACAAGATTTTATGACCAAAGCCTGCCGATTATCACCTTTCGCGCTGGCAGGAATCAGCCAATCAGAGGGTGCAGCATTGGAAACTTGAAACAGACTGAACAAAATGAAGTGAACAAAACAGGAAAATGAATTTGGAAAAAAAAGAAAATGGAAGATGGAACGAAAACACTGAGTGGGGAGATTTCCATCAAACATTGTGTTGGTAATATATAATAAGTTATAACAATAAGACATTACATTGAAATGTGAGAACTTCCCAAAAACAGCTCACCGCATCAACAGTGTGTTTTAAGAATTGATCCCTAATTCTGCACATTTTCCCATTTCAGAACTAAATTCACATTAGGCATCATTTACAACATGGAAGATGCAACAAAAAGTATCAAAAATGACAAAAGAAAATATTTGCAAAACTTGAATTTAAATAATAAAAAAAATGAAATATTTTCTTCTCAAGTCAGGGATATATTTTTCTTTTGAGAATTTTTCTTTTTTTTTTAAAGCAAATATGGTCACAAATGAGAAAAGGAGGAAGAAAGAAACAGCCTGGAAGGATTATAGATAAGGCTCATTGCTTTTTGCTTGTCCTGATTTTCATCAACAAAAAAAAAAGACCCTGATTTAATCAAAAAAGCACAGACGTAAACTGAATTTTTAATTGATTTTACAACCCGAAAACAAACAAAAAGTTGTTGACTTTCTGTAGCAAAAATACATAAATTTTTTTCTAAAGGAAAATACTGATCCTCGTCACAGTTTGTGACAACTTCTGCTAAGTGGGGAGAAAAGTCAGGAAAAACTCAAATTTTGTCAAAGTGAAAAAAAAAAAAAAAAGAAAAAAGAAAACTATAAATGGTTAAATATTTACTTTTGTAATAAGGTTTCCTATCATTTGATTCCCCATATGTTTGTATTAATGATATTAATATAAGCCAGATATTTCTTGTAAAAATGAAACCCGTAAACAATGAGCCCTAAATATATAAAGTGAAATCACTCAGTTTTCTTTAACACTATACATTAAGTGACACACTACCTACCACAAAAAAAATAATTTCAATGAATTAAAATGATATAAAAAAAATAAATAAATAAATCACAAATACTGTTTTGGCATTTCCAATCCAATCTCTGTGGTGCAAAGTTAATATGCAGCAGGCGATATGCAGTATAAGTAACATCAAAAGCCCTGTGGGTTACTCTGTGGTTTGGGTTCAGTGAACTTGAATTATGTCACTGCCCAGTTGGCTTTCAAGGTTAGAGTCACAGGGCGTGTTCCAGGTTCCTCCGCTCCAAGGAAATGTCCTCGGTGCACCATCCAAACCCATTATTTCAGATACGTCAAAGCTTGTCTGAAGTGCAGAATGGGACGGGTTTAACATTCTGTGACAATCAAACCAGACGCGATCACGACTGGAACAGATTTCATGTGGTGAAAAAAAGAACTTCACAAACTGGCCAAAAAGATCTAAAATTTGAAAAGTCTGTCGCATATCGTCTAGTCACAGCAGCTGTGTGACGTAAATGGAATTCGTAGCACCTTTAGGCCGACAGTCTAAGCAGCCTGGAACAAGCCCATGTGGTCAAACTACCAACGGAGTCGGGTCTGCTCAAGAGCTGCAGCATTGTATACATGCACCCCCCTGAAGTCTGCTCAGCAAGTACATCTTAACACTTAAAATACATAATAGTCAGCGTACTTGTATGAAAGTTTCCTTAAAAAAGGTGACTTTTTGTTGTGCTGTCCAGCATAAATGCAAGCAAAATTCCCACTAGGCACTGAATACAAGCAGCAGAAGCTACATCGGGTGAAGCACTTTTATAGCAACCTCTTAAAGTTGCTCAAGAAAACACTTTTGGACTTTAAAAATACAAAAAAATTAAATGACCATAGAAACTTAGAGTGTAGGAAATGCGGATATTAATTTGTTTCAAAATCAATACATTTATGAACCCCTGATTCCTCCGTTTCGGGCACAAATTCAAGTCCATCTGGGGTCCCAATAGGTCAACTGGCCCAGATGAGCCCCACGTTACTATCTCTTTCTATGTGAGCGGGTGTCCGATGAGCTGCTGCTGGGCCAGCTGAGGCTCCTGGTAGATCTGTCCCAGCACCTCGTGCATCATGCATAGCAGAGGGCAGCCCAGGCCTAGCAGCTCATACAGGAACACGTAGTCATGCGAGTAGCTCCTGACGTGGGACCCCACAGCTGTGAAAGACTGACACACAGTTTCCAACAGCCGACGAGGAAATACACACACAGCCCGGCTAGCATGCCTCGGCCAGCTCAGGCCTCGACTTAGCAAGGAAACCAGGGTACCTGGGGGTTGCATCTGCACGCTGCCTGTCGCTGAGCAGCTCCCACTGTCCAACGACGAGGGTGTGACGCGGCTTTGGTCTTCCTACGCAAATCAAAATACACAGAAGGAAAATGATTAAAATGCATCATACCACTTCAAAGTCATGTACAGCTATTGTTATCTTGCATACTTATTTTTATTCTTCCGACACCTCATTGATGCAGAACTATTTCCACAGTTTTTGAGCGACAGTGGTCGGTGGGCTGCAAACACGCTTACATTTGTTTTGGTGGAAACTTTACATTTTCGTTAGTTTGGTCTCTTGTACGTAACCACCGCAGTGTTCCTTACCATTCTCCGTCTGAACCTCCCCACGTGAGTGCTGGACTGACGCTGGGCATAATGCATCTTGCAGTAGAACTTCACTGTAAAAGAAGCACATGAAAAAAAAAAAAGAAAAAAAAAAATCACAATACAAGACTAAAAAGGACAATAAAACAGCTTTCTAGTGTTTCAGTGATTAAGGTGTATCCACAGAACGAGTGGGGTGAAGGGATACATAGTCACAGCGAGTGAAACGTACCCTCCTGCGAGTCGAAGATGTGCCCTCCCAGACGGAGGGTGCTGTTGCAGACGTCACAGCGGAAACACTCGCGGTGGAAGAAGTAGCCTTCAGCGCTCAGTCTCTCCATCACGTACACCCGCTTGGTGCAGAAGTGGCAGACGTCGCTGCCGCCGAGCCCGGGGGCGAAGTCCTTCCGCGCCACACACTGAGGGGAAGAAGACAGGGGCGAGGTTAGAGACGTGTGACATGCTGCCTTCGAGACAAGTCTTTTTTTTGTTTGTTTGTTTTTGTTATTTTACAGTTGCTGATTATTTCCGAGAGATTTCTGCAGAACAAAAAAAAGTACACAAAACAAATTAGTCACATGGTCCAGCAGTGAGATGGTAAACTGTTAAAAGCAGTTGCACCCGTCATAGAAAAATGTAAAATCAGTGAGCAACGACAAGAAATTCTATCTTTTGAGTGACTTGCAGTTTTTTCTATGAATAAGTGCAATATTAAAAAAGGTGGCATTGCAATAACAGGCTCGCAGATGCGTCATGAAGCAATATGTAAATGTTCTTTTGAAACGGCAAAGGTCTCATTTTACAGCAAGAGTCAATACCGATAGTGTCCCAGTAAGTCATGATAATCCAAATATCTTGCTGAGGAACGTTTGTATTGTACCAGGATATCAAAACAGTAAATGATCTGTGCCAGTCTAGCGTTTGCTCGAGGCCCAGGTCAGCCTCAAGTCTTAAGGCAGTTGTTCCGACATTTTGGGGAACGCGCTCATTTGCTTTCTTGTCAAGAGATGAACGGGAAGATTGATGGCACTCTCGATACGTGTATGGCTCGGAGTGTCGTCATCACCGCCAGCAAAACCCGCAGCTCCGGTTTAAACAAACCAGATATAGCGGGTTACATTATGTGCTTTAGAGAGGGCTGGCAGATTATTATTATTTTTTTAAAATTCCTTACAGAGCTAAATTAGCAGTTTCCCCCTGTTTCCAGTCTTTAGATTGGTGTCAATCTTGTCATCCAACTTTCCATTTGAGACCATTTCTCAAAGTGTAGAATTAGTAATGTGAAATAAAACGCAATATCTCAAACGTGTCTTAAGCCGCCTTAACCACTTTCAGGTTATCAACATCCAACAGTCTCATGTCACAAGAACCCAACAATTGATTATCTTCAAAGATCAACTCAAATAAATTGAATTGAGAGTTAGGATTGAGTTCAAATCATGCGACTTGAATCCACACAGCTACAATCAGCAAAGCCTTCCCCAGATCTTGCGTTCCCGAGAATGGAAAGACAAATGGACGGACATGCCAATGCCTCTATAAAAATAAATTAAAAAAGACCATGAACTCAGATAGATAGTTAGATTCGTCTCAGCAACATCCTCATGCATCTTACCGGCGTGGCATTGGGCCTGTGGTCCGTCTCATACAGGACGGCCAGTTTCTGAGCTTTAGCATCAATGGTTGATGATACCTTTCCGACTGTACGCTAACGTTAACGCCAGGGAAACACAGGTGCGGCGGGTAGGAAACAGGGGGGGGGGAGGGGAGAGAGAGAAAGAAGGAATTGGTAACCACAGACAGGAGTTAAAAAGAAGACAGATGAAAAAGCAGAAAATGCATGATTAACTTTGAATTCATGGAGCGGCAGCATCGACTAGTACCTCTTTAATGTAACGAGGAGCTCCGGTCGGACAGCTCTCGCAGCGAACAACTGACTTTTGAACGATTCTTCTCGGGCTCTCAGGAGTGCCGCTCCCATTGAACTGAATGAACACCAGAATGACCGTCAGTTGTGCAATGACACGCAGCTCATATGAAAAGACTGCGACAGGAAGGCTCAAGACTCCCTGTGTTCTTCCTACACCCCCTACGCAGTTACTGCTATCAATCCAACACCACCCTCTTCTGAGGCCTGATATCCAAAATACCCTGAATACAACAGAACTATGTGAGGGTGCTATATGGATAATAAAAGGGCTGGGATGATATTAATTAGCCACAGCGCCAAATTAAGTATATTCTAGCAACAGTAAATATTAGAATTTTAATTTGATTTTAAATCCCAGTGATGTAGACGTGTGTAGCTTTGGTCAGGCTTAAGCAGGCCTTTTTTTTTGTACGTCCTTTCGTACCACTGGTGAGAAGGTGTCACCGGAATGGTTATCCGCAAAAGCTTGGATTATTTTATTGTTTCTCTTTCACAATTATATACATAGAAGGTCTAAGGTATTAGATATCCATTTGGAAGTCTGTGTGCTGCGTTCCGGCTCAAACCGTATTCATGTGCAGTGCCCGTGTGGGCTGAGCACATTTGTATGCAAGACGCAACATTAATATCTGTTAGAGATAAACCCCCTTTAAAATAGCATTAATCTGAGAGACTGAGCGTAGGACACTTTCCCTGGAGATCTGCAGGTTATTATTATTAGAACTGGACTAGTAGAACTGTTACCTTCATGTGATCATTTTTGGCTAATTTCTTATCGAATGTCTCCCGAGCCGTTTTGTGGACCTTCTCCTGCTCACTGTCCACATTATTCCAAGGACTCTCACGCAGTCGCTCACAGTTTTCCTTGTGCAGTAAAGAAACTGGACGGGGAGATGAGCTGCTGTGTCCATTTTCACAGTTGGCATCAGAGAGGGGAGACGTGGCCTCCCGGCTCTCATCAAAGTGAGTCGGAGAAAGGGCAGCGGATGTTTTGGTGTCGCATGTGGAGGAGTCATCAACAGGTTTTTCAGAGTCCGTGTGAGACGAGAGAGTGGAGGAGAAACCGGCCTGGGCAGTGGGGTCGGGGACAGGGTGCACTGCAGGGTAGACTGGGGAGCTCTTAGATACAAAGGACGAAGGAGGAGGAGGAGAGGACAAGGAAGGACGGAAAGCGGTAGATAATTCCACCTACAGAAGAAGAGTCAAACAGAAAGCAAAGACTGGGTGGAACAAAAGGAGGAAACGAGAGACAAAATAGCTTGATCACGACAGCCAAGTGGATTCCACACAGACAAGCCAG
>CALSCE010010634.1:8445651-8459891 GCA_943593645.1 Bovichtus variegatus
CAAAGTGTGGGAAAAAAGTAGCGGCTTATAGTCCGGAAATTACGGTATACCTCATATCTTAGCAGCAGCTGAATACTTCATTTTGAAATGTAATTGCTACTGAATAGTACGTTTTGACATTTAATTACCACTGACTTTATGTGGCCTTAATTCTTTCAAACTAACTTTTGAGTTAAGTTCATTTAAAACATATTTTTTTTTAGGGTTCAGAAAATTCAAGGATCATTATTCAAAACTTATCATATGGTTTTAAATTGAATAAGCTAATCAAAAATCAAGTCTAAATATCCAGTTGCTCAACTAGGAATGGTTCAGATGCTAAAATTCAAGATGTGAAACTCTGATCAGAACATCCACGACACCAAGTGTAACACAAAATAAAATAATTTTTTTTTCAGACAATGCAACTCCATTAAATCCTTGGAAGAAAACCATTACAATATACCTAAAAGTCTCACTCCAAGTGTTCCAACTGTAATGCACAGAACTATGATGCATTGATGCCGTTATTGTGAACATGCTGAAGTCTCTCAGCTAGCACATTAGTCAAGCATGAAAACAGTCGCTGGTGCAATACACAACCTGTGATTCAGAAACGGGAGAAAGAGGAGAAGCAGGCAGTTTGTTGGACCCAGGAAACATGGAGGAGAGGAGGATCGCTCTCTCCTTTATATTCCTCACACTAAACTGTCTAGCAGACAGTCCCCGGGCTTTACTCTGCACGGACCCACAGGTGGTGGTGAAAAAAAAAAATCGGAAGAGAAAAAATATATATGTATGAGTAATAACCAGACTTTTTTCCCAAAGCTTGTGTATTTTACAGAACTGGCTCGAAGTTCACCTGCTGCGTCGACTCCTCTGACCTCTCTGGGGAAAGATCAACGTCGGAAGCAGACGGAGCAGAAGCAGAGAAATGATCAGGAGCGGCGTGGAGAGGAGGACTTAAAGGATCCTTAGAGTGTGTGGGCGAAGGAGAGCGACTGTGGCCGCACTGAGGGTGAGAAGATTCGGGGGAATAGAGGGAAGCGGTCTGCTGAGCCACAGCACTGGGATTCTCCAGCAAGCGGAGGTAGACGGAGGGCTGGAAACAGGAAGAAGAGACGAGGAAAAGGAGAAAAAAAGAGAAGAGCATGGGTTTGTAATAGTTATACAGATGTTACACACATTTTATTTGCTACTCATTTGTAACGTTTAAGTGAAACTCTCGGGCTCCTTTGGAAAATAAACGAGAGAGCCACGAATGGCACTCAATGGCGTGACTAATCGAGTCACGTTCAGGACAGAAAGAGCTGAGAAGTGCTCAGAGGGAGGCATACCTGCCACTTCGGGCGAGGTGGAGGCAGAGGGGGAGGAAGGGGGACATTCTTGGGCTTTGCAAAACGGGGGTTTTCCCTCTCCTCCATGTCCTCATCTTCCTCTTCCTCCCCTTCGTTATCCTTCTCCTTTGAGCGAGGAGGTGGGGAGGTGGAAGGAGACAGGAGAGGAGAAAAGGAGGGGTCGCATGTGTCCTCATCAGTCTGATGAGAGCAAGGGAGGAAAGGAAGAGAAAGACAGGTGAGGAGAGGAGAGGAAAGGAAAAAGTCTCGAGATTGCAAATGCAGAGTAGATCATTCGGCCTTAAAATACAGGTCCTGTGGGTCTGAAAGTTAAATGGTTGTTATAAAAAGATATCCCTTCTGATATGTGTTTTCATTCAGACTGTACACCTCTCACCTTGCCGTGCGTCTTTCCAGTAGAGGAGTTCTCCTCAAACTTGGCCAGCAGCTGAGTTGCCATGGAGCGGACCTTGTTCTCCCGCAGCTCCCCATCCTCACCAGCAGGGGTCGCACTGTGACAAGACAACTGATGCCATGCCCGGGTCACAGAGGGGATCACAGAGGCCAGAGAGGAGAGGAACAGGGAGTGGGATCAGTTTGAGCCACATAACGTACCACACAAGAAAAAAAAAAAAAAGTTTCATTCATGTTGTTTAGGAAAAATAACCACAACGGTCATTTAGAAATGTTAACAGCAACCTTTAAGACCTCCGGTTGAACCTACCTCTGTGAGGTAGTGGTTGCCCTTTCGCTGTCTCTTGTTCACAGAATCGTCCTCCGGTTTCTTGTCATCCTGTGACAGCAGACGCCACGATAAAGATAAAAAAAAAAAAAAATCACAGAGACATTTCGTCAAACAAGTTTCCTTTCTGGATCACCCTCCACGTTCGAATGGACAAAACACCACCAAGACTAGTGTAGAGCGTCAGATTTGACACCAAATCGCAATCCTGTGACGTACGGTTCACGTGAGCAGACATCAAGAATCCCTCAAACCATTGTGCAGATTGACGGCTCATTACAAACCATGCTTTGATCTCCATTTGAGCTTTAGCTTATCCGATAAGATTTCAGTGACTGAATAGTGTCCTTGTAAGGAGCGAAAAAGGCCATGAAGGTCATTAATGCTGAACAAAAGCATTATATCAAAGGGAAGAGAATTCTAAATGTTACAGTATTTGGCGTTACCCTGGGCATCCTCTTCTTGGACTGAGGCAGGTTCAGCAGCTTGAGGTTGGTTTTAGCTGGACAGCCTTCGTTGTTCTCGTCTGGTTCTCTTGAACCTGGAATACAAACACTGTCATTAGGTTCAGCTTAAGCTCAGAGCTATCCACATGAAGATACTGTTTGCCACAATTTCATGCTAGCCGACTTATGGACAATACGAAGATTTAGAAATCAAGCAACTTGGAGGAAACTAGCAACATGTTTCGAAGGCAAATCTTTATGTTGCGCTCGTCCTCACATTTACAGAACGGTGCCTTAAAAACAGCCGCACCCGTTTCTGTGAAAAGCTGCCACCTGATTTAAAATGTAGGGCTCTGAGCAGATTGCTAGATGCTAAAACTTAATTTTCCACATATTGCGTTATTTGGAGTAGTTTAAAAAGGCACAAAACAGCATCTAAAGTTGATCTGCTCATAAGCTTTCATTCATTCTGCGCCTCTCGCGATGACGTCGCTCGGAAGCCCGTCTGTGTGTAGAGGAATCAAACGGTTGAAACGACCACCAGGAGTGATGTCATCACCTGTATTCAACTGAGACACCAATGTCAATTTCACCGGGATTGTCTTATTTTTCGAAAAACAAAAAGCTTTCGCCTTC
Organism: Bovichtus variegatus; assembly: GCA_943593645.1. Taxonomy (NCBI): domain Eukaryota; kingdom Metazoa; phylum Chordata; class Actinopteri; order Perciformes; family Bovichtidae; genus Bovichtus; species Bovichtus variegatus. The sequence continues at coordinate 8,448,792 of CALSCE010010634.1, forward strand.
GGAATAATTTTAAAGATACAATAATGACGTGAGATGGAGGGGCTGCGAACGTCAAAAATAACTGATTTGATTGGTTTGCACACAAACAGCAGACGAGTCTGCATGAGAACAAAGGACTTAGATTAAGAGTTCGGTACAATGTGAGGGGGGGGGGGGTTCATCCTTGGACTTTAAATATTAAATAATCAATAGTTATTGATGCAACTTTTCATGAGCAAAGGCCAATAGGCACAGGGTGTACACGTCCTTACGGACTAAATGCACTTAAACTCCTAAAACGTCTCAAAGTCGATTCCCACCAAATGGTCTGTGAAAATGCTTCACTGAAGGTAAATTATTTCCCCAGCCTTTCAGAGGTGTGGGTTACTCTGTGCTGACAGCAGCGGGTGACACAGAGGTCCACAGGACATGGAGCTTGTAATGGTGGTGTCTCTGGAGCGGAGGGCCTCCACAGTTACGCGGAGTGACGCCTTCCACCGACATAGCGCACATACCAGTCATGTCTCTGGCCAGGACTGACCGGGCCGCGGGCGTGCAACTGTAGCAGTGGATGAAATAGTTCCCGAGAGTTATTTCAAATACATCTGGATCTGTACTTCGACAGAATGTACTGTACACTGACTTTGAAGACCAGCCTGACTGTGGCCCCTTGTTCGCTTCTCTTAAAATAGTTTTACGGTTGTCCTTAAATTTCTAGAAATTAAAATAGACAGGTTATTTGGAGTACTATTTTGCCTCCTCTGTTAGGGAATAAAGGCAATGGAGATCCTGTTTTCACATTTGTTTGGGTCTGGTATAGTGTTACACATGTTCTTCGCGGGTTAGGGTAAAACTGTCTAACCGAGCACTGCACAGCGAGCCTGGGTGCTTCCCCACATACTTGTTCTGTAAGGCTGGATCCTTTTTTCATTCACCGGAGTGAATTTGTAAACTAGCCATTTCCTTTTGCCTTACTGGGGTTGAGAGAGGCATTGACAGTCATAGCACTGCATACAGTTGAAAAATAATTACACTAATATAAGCCATATCTATTTTTGGAACCATTTCATGCGAGAGACCCCATGGCCGTTCACTCCACAATGATTATTACTTCTCCCTATTAGCATTCACAGCCTTTAGACATTATACTAGAATGTACAATATCATTTGATTCCTTATTTATTCCCTTGCTTTTTTTATGTATTATAACACTCGGTAGAGGGAAAATGCTTTGAGAGCGTCACAGCAGCTGACTTGATCGACCCTGTTTTGATTCTCTGTAAAAGAAGCAGGAAGGAACCTGACCCTTGTTGTTTCCTTGGGAGTTCCTGAAGGTCTCGTGGAACTTGGAGAGGTAGAGAACCATCAGCAGCTTGTCGGGTTCAGCCAACTCAGCCATCTCCTTTCCCCTCGTCACTGGCTGGATGCCAAACTCCCGTTCGGCCAAGTCGAACGCCAACTGGTTGTTCCCTGCCATGTCGTCTTCGTTAAGAGATCCATAGTCACTGGGAAAGAACAAAAGCGAGGGGTGGTTAGTGTTTTGACAGTTTTTAAGTGTTTCTTGGAACACCCTCCATTTCTATCAGCGCTGGCAGAGGAAAAAGATGGTGAAGTGAGGTGACAGGAGGAAAAGACTAAATGGAAAGGGGATGTTGCTTCAACTGATTTTTACGATGCAAGTTATGGAGAAGAGATCATTCTAAAAGCAATGCCATGCACAATTAAAGAATGATTTCCCAGCCAGTAGTATGCATGCACCGACGCATCCAGTTCATGATGTGATGAAATCAAGACAAAAAGTCTACAGCCAAGTGCAAACATGAGGCTATGATGGTCATAGCACACTGGAAAACTGGAATAATTGACGGAAAATGATTGTCACTACGTGGGTAAAAATGTAAAGCTTGGATTAGCATGGAGCCACAGGAAAGACGATGTTAAAGCTCGGGTGGGTAACTTTGGAGAAGCCAGCGAGAGTAAGATGGACATTTAAAATGATCCTGAGCAGTGTTGGTAATGACTTTGCAGAGTGCAAGGCCCGTAACATTAACTTCTAATGGGCGAGTACAGGTTTCACTTTGTTATGGAGGGGGCTCAGGGATTTACATGTATAGCAATGTAGCCTATTGTTACCGCTCATGTGTTGGAACATGTGCAACTACTGTAATCTGTGTCTGTGATAGCGTTTGGCCGCTGTGGCGGTTTTATTAGTCCTGCAGCAGCCTCAGATACCAGATTTTTTTTTCTCCAGAGCATTGGGTTTATGGATTGCTGTCTAGATGTAAAGAATATTTCAACAAATGGAACAAAAAATGCTTCTAAAATAAATGACCCACCTTATATTTAAAGGTTACTGCCACTGTGGAGAGTGACTACTAGTAGCATAATGGCTAATCGGTTGGCTACAAACACGACTCCAAGTTAATAATAATAATAATAATAATAATAATAATAATAATAATAATAATGTGTCTCTGTAAATGCTAGATTTGTAAATAAGCAACAGTTTGCTAATAAGTTCGCCACATGAATTTTAAAAAAGGTGAAGATATGTCAGTGTTTTGTTCACAACTTGTTGACACTGCCCCCAAGTGGCCAAATAAAATAACTAGCTATTGCAGGTTTGCAAGAGTGGATCACCCGGAATTATGGTTCAGAATAATCAAATAAATAAACACACAAATGGGAAAAATATGCATAAATGGGTAGCATTTGAGCATTTGGTATGACAAAGGTTTCAAACAGTGGGTAACCAAGGGGATCCCAGCATGGTACACTTCACAGAAGGATGGGGAGCTAGAGAGTTAGTGAAATGTGTGAAAGGTGTGATCCAATTTATAAAGTCAGTCCGTACAAAAAGGATCCAAAATTAAAAATGATATCTGCACTATATAAAAAACTGATGACAAAAAGCATTCAACTAAAAATATAAAAGAACAATGGGAATCAGAGTTCAGCATAACAGTTTCAGCTGATGATTTGCAAAACCTGGAAAATAGACCAAACGTCCACAAATTCACAGATATGGAGTGAATATCTGCTCACCGGAGCAATGTATTCAGACAGTATAAGAAATCTACATAAGCAAAGAATGCAAGAAGCACAGATGTCAGAAAAGTTTAAGAAATGGACATTATTCAGGGCCAAAAACAGCAGCGAGAGAATGGATAGACTACTAAAGGTCTCACTGGATTCCCAGTCCATTTGTACGTAGTGCATCCACAAGCACAGCATAGATAGTCCTACTGATGGTTTCACACCATTCCACAGAGAGTTGGCGGCAGTAACAAGCCAAGAAATGTTGAAATGTGGCAGCAAAGGGCAGGGAAGAAGAAGTTCTTAAATAGGCTTTGCAAATGTTTTATGGAGAAAGGAAACTCATTCATTATTCATTTCAACGCCTCAAGAATTCACAGAATGTCCTGAAAGATATAAAACAGGAGAAGTACAATATTAGATTTTCCAGGAGTTGATTTCACAATACAATATTGATAAACAATCCAATCTCTTTTACTTTAGACTGAAATCCGCCTGTAAGGCCTAAACAGTTCCATGGGATACGAAGAGCATCCAATACTGGTAGGAGAGGGCCCATTGAAGAATACTGTCCCGTCTTTAAGACTAGCTTTTATCCCTTAAAACATCTCCAATTATACGCATAAAAGTGTGGGGAAATAAATGGGAATTAGATAGGATGGGGATTGATACCCAACCTGTGTGCACTTTCTGTACGTTCTTTTCGTACAGTACGTGTGGCATCACAGCTCCGACACAATGAGCCCCAAGTGATGTCATTCCAACCGATCACTCTGACACTTTTATTTGCTTTCTCACTTGTGCGTGAGCGGACTGCATGACGACCGGTTATTAAATAGGATTAATCAGCGGGTAGGGTTCGCCACGATCACATGCAACCTAAAAGTGGAGCAAAGAAATGGGAATGGGAGACTTATTGTCTCCCATTCATCAAAGTCAAAGTGAAAGCAGAAACAGGTCTTACAATTTGCATTTTCATATTTTAGAAGCCCTTTCCATTTAAGCTGCCAAGATACTGCGACTCTGACAACGCGGTGGAAACCAGATCACAGGACTTCCACCGGTCCCAAAATCATCCGTTTGAATCATCATTGGGCCTCATGCAGCAGTTCTACACCCGTGTGAGTGTGAGACACACTACTAACATACAAACATCAATACTCACTCACTCACATATAATCATGTCCAAACATAACCAACCCTTTGCTGCTGAAGTTTCTTCTTCTTCGCATTCTTATTATTATGAGTTTCCCTACCTTCCACCAGTCCCCCTTATGTTATTATATATTACATAATATTTCTGTTCTTGTTTTTGTTATTAGTATGCATTATTTGTTTTATTATTTTACTATTATTATTTTCTTAATACTTTTTTTTCCCCACAAAGATCACATACACACAAAAGAAAGAAGAAAACCCAGAAAAGATCTGGAAAACTTCAGATTCCGCGGCGCAGTCGCTCATTGTTCATTTTTCCCCATTTCTCTCGACATCGCTGCTCTTGAGCTCTTTAACTTATGAGTTTACAGTTAATATCATTTGTTTCAGACACATATTTCCACTAATCCATCTTGTGGTGGTGGTTCTGCCTTGTACCATCTCTTTGTAATGGCCTTCTTTCAAGCTGACAAGAAAACTTTCACCAGACTTTCATCATACTTCAAACAGTGTTCACTCATTATTCATTTTATATTGTTATTAATATTTAACTCCCCATCCCCTCCCCTTATACCACGGGCAATGCAAAACACATGCTCTTACTCATAGCCTACATACACCATAGGTATCACACACTATTGTTTATTATAAAATATATTATATATATTTTTTTATTTAGCTTCAATCTCGTCTTTATTAATTACAAACAGACACACACACACTCATAAACATGAACACACGTGCCCACCCTTAGAAACTCTAACTGGTTTGTATATTTATAATTACAATAATTTAGTTCATTTCTTAATTATTTTTTATTTTATTCCTTTTTTTATTGTTTTGCTTTATCTCGTTTTGTCTATATTCCGGTTCTTGTCTATTGCTATGTATTGTAGTATCGTATATCAGTACAGTTTTGTGAACCGCCCTTTCCACGAAGAAAAAAAAAAAAGCTGCCAAGATACTATCAGTAATCGAGTTCATAGCTTATAACCATGACACCAGGTCACAGGACAGGTTGGCTTTAAAAAGATCCTCACACCAACTCTGAACTGGGGAAGACTGGTTTCTGATACTATGCACACTATTACTGGAATGATCTGCAATAGAGTGCTGCAGGAATGAGTCCTAAAAGCTGCACATTAGTTAGTATTTAAGCACTTCCGTTTCTCTCGTCTCAAAGTCAACGGTCAATTTGCGAATGGGTTTTTGGTTGGATGCAAGAACAGGGTTTGTGGTAAAAAAAATAAATAAAAAAATCAGCTTAAGAGGTTTTAACATTCTGTTCCTCAACATAAAAAATACGTAATTAAATACCACAGTGGGGAATTTTGAAGCTTTTATGTCTCATTAAAAAGGCGGTTGCTAATAAGTGGCTAATTAAGACTCTTAAACTTCCTCACGACGAACACTAGTTTAGCTTAGTGGTGGTGCCGCGAGTCACGCAACTGTGATGTAGTTGCTTTATAGCCTAACATTAGCTTTTTACTTCTGGGGTTTGCATTTACGCCTGGAAAATCATTGAAGTGGGGTTCAGTGAAAATGATCTTGCAGCATAAAAAATGTGCAAGTATCATAAACGCTCGATGACCACAGAGCTTATTTAGCGCAATAACCCAAAAAGAGCTGGTCTGGACAGGTGACTCTTCACAGGCCAACAGAAACCAAAACTCCCCGAGACCTGACCAACCGTCAAGATTTGTGTGTGTTCTTACATGAGCTCAGGCCTCTGGCGGTGTATGAGAGCACAGAGGGCCAGGCCGTTCCTCCAGGAAGATGTGAGGTTGGTGACGTCGACCCCTCTGTAGCCCCGGGTCTGCTTCTGACACCAGGTCAGCAGCCGGCCAGGATGCACCTCGGACTCTGCAGGAGACAACGGCATCAACAATAGTGTCAGCAAGGTCCTGTCAGGCTGCAGCAATTCCATGACACAACACAACTCCACCAGTGACTCGTGCGTTTCACTTGAGCCTTGTGACTTGAAGACTTGAATTAACTCCCAAGCCCAAAGCAGACCGGCCTTGGCAGAAAAATCGAAGACAGAGCAGACATTCAGTTCAGGGAACACACACTGGCCTACTTAAAAAGATCTGCAGCAATCGCTTTGATGTGCTTTAAAATGCATAACTGTAACTTCATGGCAGGATTTCAGGGTTGATCTGTATAGTGAAAGGAAAGAACATTTGTTTCATGTTAGATTTGACTTCGTGATCATTTCTGAGAGGGGGGTGGGGTGATAGAAATGGGGCAGACAAAATATTAGAAACACCTCATTATATTGCAATACAGGTCAACAGCACCACAAACTGCAGCCTACATGACCTTAAAGTTAAATCAACACCTCTCCAAAACAATTATTAACTAATTGTGATAACCTTCGTTACGGTGTACCTAATTAACTGGCAACTCAGTGAATGTGAAAAAGAAATGGACCTTTTAGGCCTTGAAACCCAATCATGGGACTTCATTTAGATCTTGAATTAACACTTAAAGCTCTGCAAGTCAGTATATAAAAAAGGGGTTATCACCAACTCTGCACTGTACATAGTGTTTTTACTGTCTTTTAGCTCAATGTTTTGGTTGGACGGCCCGCAATTTTAAGTGCTTTGATTCTGCCTCACCGCTCAACCTCATTTCTAGCAGCAAGAAACAGCAGTACGCAGCTGTTCCCAGTGTGTGAGCCCTGATGACCACTGTACACTACCTGACCAGCACAGAGCTTAAAAGGAGAGCGAATATCAGACTTTCATTCATCAGGTAGCTAGAAACATAACTCAAAATAAATGCTAATATTGTTTTGGATGTGTAAATAAGCTACCATTCGCTAGCACCTTCGCCATGACGTGGTAATATGTCATGGTTGTGTTTATAGCTTGATCTGCTGCCCCCAAGTGGCCAAAAAAAAAAAAATATTATAGCTTCTTTAACTAGACACTGACTTGTACCTCTCAGGGAGAAACTTCAATCATGGGAAAAACAACTGTATCAGCCGCATATTGTCCATCAGTCTTCTGGCGCGGAGTAGAGCAGGTCAGCACATGACTGAGGCGCATGGTATCTGACCCTCATGTGGCTGTAATGTTATCCAGCGGTATTGTCTGTGACGAGGTGCGTCAGCCTGTGACCGAGATAAGGCTAAAGTTTTGCAGTCAGCGAGGGCTGGATAGACATTCACTATGGTGGCAAAACAGTTTCTCCAGAAAACTTTATTGGGGAGGAGTTTACTGTGGTTTGTTAATATTCCGTACAAACAGCACAGCCTTAGTTAAAGCCGTTAAGCCGTCATGCCTCATTGACCGGCTGAGCAAGTGTTGAAAGAATTTTACTAACAGTACCGAGCGTCTTAATTTCACGGATAGAAGGCATCACCGAAAAGCATTCATGCAGTTTTAATGGGGCTGAGGATGCATCTAATGTCAGTGGTGGTTCATGGGATGATCAGATTACCGTTACAACATGAAGGTAGAATACAGCCCCATCCCAGTAGTTGGCAGCAATCCTCACTGTCACTACTTTGTCTCACGATATTGATGCATCTACAGTCTGTTATCATAGCAGCATTAACACACATACCATCCCTATAAATCAGTTTATACATGATTCTTGATTCTGACATTTTATTTTCTTAAACTTAAGAAATGCGCTGTAAAAACACAACTGAACAATGAAGTGAATGAATAAAATGTGTCCATTTTGGTGAGATTCCAGTTGCAGTCGGCATGTAAAACTATGGCTCATTTTCCAAATGTTATAGACAGCAGGTGAGATAGAGAACTGCATTATCACTTTTTTTCTCCCAAGATGTGTAGGCTTCATCCAAAAGCATCAAACACATAGTGAGCAATGTTAAATCTAGGAGCGGCTGGGAGAGCCATGTCATCACATCCCATTTCTTTGCTTCCTCATCGATCAACATTTTCAAATCTTAATAATCTTAATCTTTTCATGCACAACGACACTGAATGCGTCAGTCGTCCATCAGGACTATATCATCACTTTGTGTTTGGGGGAAAATCGAACGCTGTTCCACATCTCACCTCTTCTGGACAAGTTCACTGATCTGCGCGTCGGCCCTCCTCTTTCCAGGTGACACGAGTCCTGCTGGCCATCAATGAACAGGTGACGCACCTGAAAGCACAAATTTAAAAATTTTAAAAAAAGAGGAGGGAGAGAGAGAAAGACAGAAGATGTGTAAGGAAATGCTGATTTTAGATGGTGAAATGATTCTGAGCTTGATCAGATAACACAATCACAGGGACTCCAAGTCTTAGCGAAAGCAAACGGTAGGATTTGCAGTTGACACAAATCTCCACCCATCTCTCTTTAGGGAGAACTAAAGGTGGACATGTATAGCTCGGATCTCACAATGCAGTAGTTAAAAACACATGTCTGAGCTGGCTGGTAAAGATCCCAGTGGCATTTCTCAGTCATTGCCGAGTATATTTTAGATGTTTGCTCCGATAAAAACGTGCAACATCCCAGATCCAACAAGCACAATGATGGTAAAGTCGTTCTTTATCACTCAAATAAGATTGAAACATGTTAATCCAATACCAAAACGTCTCTGCATCTGCATTATACATACATATATACTATACAAATAAAAGGTAATGAGTATATAAAGTGTTGGACTGACCTGGTGTGGGCGTACACAGCTGGAGTTGAGGTTGGGGTAGCGGGTGGCAGGGTCGATGGCGTACTGTTCAAAGTTTTTACTGATGTTCTCTGTGGTGGTCTGAGGCAACAGACGGTAGATACTCTCCCTGAGGAACAACAGGGCAGAAATATCCCGCAGAGTCAAGACACTGCATCTGCGAGGATCTGAGAACTACACTGCAGCCATCTGTCTGGAGACAGCAAACACTGAGGCAAACTGAAGGTTGCTTAAAAAAAGATATATATAAAATAAAACCGTTACTGCCTACTTTACTTTGTTTCGGGGGGTGACAACACGGCTATTAGAAATCATGGTCTCCTTCAAAGCTGGTTCCTTAGAAGCAAGGTCATAACCCGTAAGCAAAAGAAAATAAATATAACAGATGTAATGCTCCCATGGCCGCCTGTACAGGATTCAACTTCAAATTTCTTCAGTATTCCTAAACAATTACCAGTAGAGTAAAACAATTAAAGTTTCAGCTTCTTTCTTAATAGTTTGTAGTTGTACGTATTTTTTTGTTAAATATATATATTTTTTGACCCCACACACCTCTCAGCCAGTATCTCGAGAGGACTCCTGCCCTGCGCCCAGCCCCTCACCATCCAAGCACTGTCGAAGGCTGCCAGAAAACCCCGAGCACAGCCTGTTCCCATCGGCCAGAAGGGCTGCAAACAGAGACCGTGATGTCAGCGTAAAACACACAAGCTGAGGCCCGAATATCGAACAACTCTGGCAACGATGCGATGACTGCTGCCTCGTACCTCAAGCAGACTGTCTCCCACCAGCGCAACCAGTAGCTGGTGTCCATGCTTCTTCCTGATCAAGGCGGCATTCTCTGAGGCGTACATGCTGGTGAAGTCAAACATGGCTACATCCGGCTGCCCGTAGTGGTTGATAGCGAAATCAAGGGACGGTAGCTGGTAGTTTGTGCCAAAGTCAGCTGCCTCACGGGCGTAGGAGAGCAATGCCTCCTGGTTGACGTTGTCAGCGCTCAGCAGCCGCTCCGTTTCTATGTAGTCCTGTATTAAGACGAGGGGACATAAATCAAATTTGATTTATATCGCCCAATATCACAAATGACAAATTTGACTTTACAATCTGTACAGGATACAAAGTGACTCCAGATGAATGACAATGTTGCTCTATGTCTGCTGGATGTATGAATAGGTTTGCTTACAAGTTCGCTTTAACAATGTTATAAGGGGACAATATGCCAGTGTCGTGTTTGTAGCTTGTTCGGTTGCCACAAAGTGGCGAGAAGTGACTCTGGGGCCTCAAAATCATTTATTTGATGAGAAATAATGGCTCTTTTAGTTGTATTATACTAGTGTGTCACATGTTAAAATTCCGATCAGAGTTAATCGACTTATCCTTTCGTCTAATCACTCACTGAAGACAAAACTAAAAAGGGAACTTTGTGTCTGTTTCTTTAGTGGCTATAAAAACATCCAAAGACAAAAGCTTGGTTTTGGGCATTTGAGCTCCCTGATTAGTTGTCTTTCATTTCTTAGGTAAAATACAATTCATTTACTCAGTTGTCAGCATTTTGGCCTAACAACACTATATAATGGTAAAAGTCCAGTTTGCTGCTGCAGCTGATCATCAGTTCAGCGCGAGGCTCCTTGTAGGCCAGTGTGTGAACTCTACAGGAGTGAGTCATCAGTCTAAACATGTGGCCTCATATCACGGATGTCATCTTCCTCTGAGTCACTGAGGAAATGACATGTTGTTACCAGCCGCGACAGCAACGCTGGTATTCTTTTCAGCTTGTGAGTTTGTGTGTGATTCATCATGGGAAAATGTGTTCCCGGAGACAACTACTGTAGCAGGAACTACAAGAGACGAGGATTCAAGTAGGTAGTCAGTTGTCACGTAGGTAGGTCGTCAGTTGTCACGTAGGTCGTCAGTTGTCAGGTAAGTCGGTCGGTCTTATTGAGTCACTGAGCTATAAGCCTCTGAAGCTTTGGCCACATGTGTGCATGCTGCCATACAGCTGACGCAGTGAGATATCACTCTGCACTAAAGGGGCAATGCAAGATGAGAAGGAGACCAAGGAGGGCACAGCGAGGCAGGTGTGTGTGCGTGTGTGTGAGAGAGAGAGAGAGAGAGAGAGGGTTAACACTCTGCACTTGATGCCATTATAATATCCTCAGTGAGGCTCTACAGAGATTAGACAGTATAACGGAGAGAAAACTCTGACTCATAATGTCTTTGTGTGCGTGTTCTCACACACACACACACACACACACACACACACACACACACACACA
>CALSCE010010634.1:8466895-8480034 GCA_943593645.1 Bovichtus variegatus
CACACACACACACACACACACACACACACACACACACACACACACACACACACACACACACACCTTTGGATTCCACTTTCATTTTGAGCTCAACTACACATCTGTTAAGCCACAGTAGTATTGCTCATCAACTTGCAGCGTTAACTGGCAGTAATGTGAGATGCATTTCATTGATTTAGTCCGACCAGAAGCAGGGATAACGCGTATCCCTGCCAGGGATAAAAACCACAGGGGGGGGGGTGTATCAAAAGCAGAGAGAGGGGTCCCAGTACGAACCAGCAGACCTCCAACATATTACCAAAAGGTCACAACAAGGCCTTTTACCTTGCCGTGCTGTCCTGTAGAAAACTATTCATGCACTTATGTGCCATCACAGCTTAAATATTTGTGGTGTCTCGGGGCTCGGACAGGCATGACTACTCTCCGATTATCGAAAACAGCACCAGCATGTTAAGATACTTTCCCTCAAACTCCAGTACAGGTTATTTCCAGTTGGTGTCTCTTACCCTGGTGCCCTGACAGGCTTTATTCTGGTTGTAGACCTTGTGCTGTGCCCTTTTATCCAGTTTGGTCCAAAGGGCCTTGACCTTCCAGGTGCTGACTGCAGCCTTCAGCGAGCTATAGAAGTTGCTGTAGTCCAGAGGATCCAGCTCCATCTGCCTGCAGAGGATGCTGAAGGCCTGCAGAGTCCCTTTACAGGTGGACGCCTGGACAAAGTTCTCAAAGAGCATGCTGGCCTGCGCTGTACGCTCATCGTCCGTCTCACCCATCTGCTCTGATGGTAAAAAGGTCAAACCACTCCCCTGCTTCTTTCTTCTCGCCTCCTTTTTGCCGTTCACTCCTTCCACACAGTTAGCACTGGACTCCTAGGGCACGGTGTGTGGCGTCATGCTCAGCTAGTTCTGAAAGAAACACATGACAAAAAAATGTATTAAAAGAATTGTAGAGAGACACGAGAGACTGGAAGTAAAATCAATCAAAAACCAGGTGATCAGAGCCATTGATTACTGATGACTTAAGACATGTTCCTCTTTATAAAGTAACACAGCTGTTTTTCTGTGGCTTATTTTATTTTGTGAAGTAAAGTAATTCACAGGAGATGTGCATGGAGACTATGCTAATCTCTGCAATACATAATGCATTTATGACGCTTGTAACATTTGTTGAAACCATGTTGTTCACCTGGTGGGCAACATAAACTATTAATGTCATTATTCAGGCGTTATTGGGTCTGTACTTCCAACCATGTTACACAAACCTGTGGCTGGGACACAACTTGGGAGTTGATGGATAAGACAGGATTTACATTTCTTATAGAAAAAAAAATAAAACTTATTAAAATATGTTAGTCCGATAGTCCATTTGGGCAAATTCCACGCTCTCTAAAATAGCACATGACCACATAACAGTACCTGCGCCAGTCATTACAATGTGTTGGGCCTAAATATAGAGAAAAGGTTCCGAGACAAATATCTGTACAAATATTGTTAAGTTTCTGAAAAATCGACTGAGATACCTTCTGATTCTTGATGAATAACTTAACCAGACAGGACCAGTCAGCTTTTTGCTGATACTGCAAATCAAATACCAGACAGACAATCAGAGCGCCGCATTACAGTGACGCAAAAAATTAAATAAAAATCTAATGTTGCCATAAAACAGTTCTTTTCATTGACTGTTCAACAATGACTGCGCTAAAATCACACTTTTTATACAAACAATGGACAAAATTACCTGTTAGCATCTTTCAGCTCATTGCGGTGGTTTCATCGCTCTAATCTGCGTTATTTTCAACAGCAACAACAACAACAAGCAGCTGTTTTCAGGGATAAACCTTAAATACTCACTGTACACTAGCTGTCCAGCACCAAGTGGACCACAGACAGCAACACACTGGTGAACAGAGGGCAGCATTTAGCAGCTAAAGAGGCAATATGTCCATGGTGTGTTTGAAACACAATTTGTTACTGTTAATTAATGTTTTACACCTTAAAGACATCACATTTTTGATGAATTGGACTCTTCTGACACCAAAAATGCCTCATTGGCAATACAGAAAATCCCATTTCGTTTTATAGTGGAACATTTAAAAGTACTTTACCTTAAGTTGTGATAAATCAATTTTTAACTTTTGCGTCAGAATGAAATCACCCAGGCCTGCAATAATGATGATGTTCATTATCCTCTGCAACACAAGAGGAGGTCACATTCCAAATGTAAAGAATGTCTGCAGCTCAAGCTGAAAATAAACCGCAGAGGTCAATGTGTTGCCTCATATAGCCAGTGTCGTATCCCGCATTCTGAATGAGAAGAACACACTGCTTTGACCATACATCAACAGGACTACATTTCCAGCCAACAACAACAACAACCACCCTGCAGAGTTCAAACAGTCCTTTTTTTAAGCTGCACAGATGTTCTTCTCGACAACGAGAGGTATTTTCCTTCCAACTCCACCGAATGCCTGATAGGATTATGACAAGAGAGTACACTTGGAGGGGTTCCGCTGAGCGGTCACGGGAGAAGCTCAAATACCGTGGCTGCAGTAATACAGACAAAACAGTCGCATCACACGCAAGCAGAAACTCTGTGAAGTCCAAGAGGCAGAAGAAATAACCCTGAAAATATATCAGCTGTACACAGCAGACAACATAGCAGAGCTTCCACAGAGCCCCACAGGCCAGAACATGTGAAATGTCCCGATTCCTTTTGTGATCTCATCTTATTTGAAAAGACCAACGACATCTAATGAGGGTTTTGAAGTTTAGATCGGAAATACCTCCACTTTCAGTACGTCTTTCAATGAGTATTTTTCAAGGCCGACGCGTTCTGTACAAGCCACGGTTATCTGCTTTTTCTCCTCCTCTCACAAATCCACCGGCCTCATGTGTTTTTTTTCCCCACTTCCAGCGACTACGGAGCAACATTATTATTCATTTGGAGTCGAGTTTCTTTCCACCTGATGAATGCAGGTCCAATATTCACCCTGTTTTAGCTTGGTTTTGGGTCTCTACAAGCTCCTGAGGGAAATATCTGACTCTTAAGAAGCTTAATGCTCCATATGTTCACCAGCTACTTTCTAACGGTGTCTGTCTGCTGTTTGGTGCTGAGCTGGTAGGTTTTCGGAGCTCGTTCGCGCAAAACCGCTGCCTTTGCCGCCAACTCACTATAAAGCTGGGTAAAGGGGGAGGGGAGCTGCCAATTCAGCCGATTATTAACTGTATACAACATTTCACATTCAAACAATTAACATTTGAAGACGACTTTCAATGCAAGTGAGCTTGTGTTCCCTTTGGAAAGCGTAGCCTTTCCCAGTTTTGAATGAAAATGCTTTACCTGCCATTAACCAATGGATCCATTCCATTTCCCAAACTCTACACAACAACAGACTCGAGGCATTTGAAGCCGATACCAAGCGCTTCTTGAATAACATCTTCGTCAAAGTTCGGTATCAGACCCCGACCGCTGGAAGCCTCACAGCATTATTCTCAGTATTACAGCCCTGCAATCTGCAGTCATGGAGGAGTTGGAAGAAAGATACCGTTTCTCACACGAACACACATAGGGGTCTGCGCGTACACCAACTTGCACACACATACACACATACACAGGCATGTATGCACGGGACAGTGCATGCTGCACAAGGCGACACATAGCTGGCCAGTCAACTATCCCACCGCACACACCCTACTCCCCAAGAAACCCATTTCACATTACTCCCTTTAAGTCCTCGAGTGTCCCAAGTAGCCTCTCAATTACAATTGCCCCCACAGACATGTGCACAAACTCCCTCAGAGACACAACTTGTAACCCTTAACCCTTTCGTGTCATTTCATGCCCTGCTCAGATAATAATAGTTAATAACTCAGTAAATCAATGCGTTTCGCTCACAGAGTATAACCATTTACTCGGGAATGCCTCAGCAGAAAAGCCCCCCTCCCCCGAGTACCCATTCCAGATTATTCATCCTTTCTGATCTCATCCCTATCCCTAAAAGCATAGGCAACCATAAGACAAAAATGAGAAGGAAACAAGGAAATTTAAGGAATTTGTTTAACATAACATCCTGAGATGGACTGCTCTACTTGCGTCTGGCCCCGAGGACCAGAAATGCTACACTGCTACTCCCTCTGACCCGTCAGTGTGTGCACTGATGTACACAGAGCTGGAAGGCTCCCGGAAAGATCACGACCTTTGGAAGCTGAACTTTCTATGACCACATTTGGCAGGAAGTGGTTAACTTGGAATCTCTTTCCAAAATTGCAAAATGCATCTCTAGGTGAAGTGTGAAATCAGCACAACACATTCAATTCTTTCCATTTCAACCTGATTTTCTCTAAAAAGGTAATATAATTGTTGTGATGTTTTGACTGACTGGTAGCATTGATGTCAAACATAAATAGAGAATGCAATATTTTTCCAAGGGGTGTCACAGTATGGTTTGACTTTCAATTATTTATTATTTTTTTTTTTTTATAAAAAAAGGTCATGAATCCATTCCATGTTTTTGATTTAAACACATTCGTTGTCCAGCACTGACAGCTATGCCATTACAAGACTATGTTTTTTGAGGGGTTTTTTTCTTTCTTTAAATCAAGTGTGATATAACCGGCAAGGCAAAATGTCGCCACACCAGCGCCTTCAGGGAAGCAGGAGGATGTTGTTTCTCCGTCATCTCCATCATCTATCCGACTCCGGCCATGGTGACAGGTTCAGCTGCAGACTCGCCCTGTAAGCAAAGCTGTGTCGTCTTTGAAATGTTTTTCGGATGCGCCAAAGTAGGCCCGGTGTGGAGAGAAAAAATGTTATCTGGGAGAACTGCCGATCCTGCTTTTGATTACATTGATCGCAATGGAAAGCTCATTTCAAATCAATTATTGATTTAGAATCGAAATCGTGACATCCCTTATCGTTTACTAAGTCTTTATTCATGTGCTCACTTGCAGGTGTACACTCTGAAACATGGATGTACTGCGTGTCTTAAACTGACGTTTCATTTGCCTTCATGTCTTTCTCTTGACGACGGTTGAACAGATTTCCGTCCTTACTCAAATTAAATTTCAACAGCTGAAATGAAAATAGCACCTCTACATAATTATCTGACACTTCAAACCAATTTGTACTCTTCAAATAAAAAAACTACAAATAATTAAAATGATATTGCATTGGTTACAATGCAACTAACAATTAACCGTTTAGAGTTGATTGCGTCTGCATGCACCACAGATGCAGACACACTTCTGACTTTTCCTATTATTGTATGCAAGTGACATTTATTTACTGGGCCTTTTGTAATTAAAGTTATTTTACGGTTTGGCCTTAACAACATAGTTCCCTTGGAGGGAATGGCATGGTTGCTAATTTGTTTTAGATTTATAAATGTGCTGAAGTGAATTTGTCTCGTATGTGTTAGGTTAGATTCAATTGAACATAGTTCCAATACAGAGAATCAAACTGGTACAGAGAGCATCAGCTATTACTAATTTCCAACTCTATTCCCTAGTTGGGCTTTTACATGTGCAGAAAATTTATATCTGAAATTCATTTGAGTTCAGTTGGTAATGTGTTCCAGGGTATATTCATGTTGTCAACCTTTAAGCTCGGTGATTAATTAAATTATTTAAAGATTTTCAGTTAACATTTTGGCTTCCAACAATTATATAAAACAAGATAATCATTTTACCGCATTCCGTTTTGCAATTGCGCTCTGTGTGGAAGGATCCCCTCGTGAGACCGCACCACTCGTCTCCATATCTGCCAATCCAAACGACTTCACTTTTCAAAAGCCCAGCCTTTATTTCAGTAACAAACAGCCCCACTTTGTGGTAATTGTGAACTCTCAGCCTGCGTCTACAGTCCGATTGTTAGCGCTTCCAAGACTGTCAAGTCGATTGCACAAAATGTGTTTTTCCAACTTACAGCTTCCTAGTCATGACTCCACTGGACCTTCAGGTGCACTATACATAGATTCCCATTTCTGCCACAATGCATGCCTATTAATACTGATCATTCATATAATATACGTCTATTTCTGAATACAGAATTGATGACTTGTTAATGAAGTCAGCCATTTCAATAGGTGTCAAGTGTCCAAAGTGGAGGTGTAACCAGCAACACAAGAACCTTTCAAACGTAACCGTATACATAGAGCATTAAGGATGTTCTTATATGCATGTGAAGGATACCGACATTAAGATCAGGTGTCAGTGTAAAGATCAGTGCACCTGCCAACCCGCTGATACAGAAATGCGTGTTCGAATCGGAAACATTAGAGGCAGCGCAACTGCCCACACGGTGGCTGGGAAAGACATGAAAAGACATGAAACAAAACAATACAAAAAAAAAAAGAAAAAAAAGCTCCAGCCAGAGAAAAACAGCAAGGTTCAAAAAGAAAAAAAGAAATAAATACACCGACCAACAACACTAAAGCCGATTAATTAACACATTGTACCGTGTTTGTTTAATCCTTACAAAAAGCTGGCTTGCTCCTGCTTCCAGGCTTTGCGTTAAGCTGGGTTGATTACGCCCAAATGCCCGATATCAAACTCCTAACCACACTTTCGAAAAATAAACCAAATAAGTACATTTGCGTTCAGTTTTTCGATTATATAAATATATACCCAGTCACAAAATGACACAGAGCATAAGGACACTTCCTGGTCAAGCACTAGCTTGATGATATTGACGCTTTTTTTCCCCCCTCTTTTCACCTGTAACTTTTTTGTTGCCTCTTTGTTTGCTTTATGGCAAGCAGACAAAAAAAAAATTGTGTATGCATTACAACATTCCTGATGAAATCTGTGCCCGATTACATGCACTACAGTACAGTAATAAAAGCAGCAGCACTATTTCTCTAGCATTAGGAATGTGAAATAGTGAAATCTATCATGATAGCTAAGTTTGTGTTAGCTGCCTATTTGTTTTTTTTCTCAAGCATCTCTACCATCATTTGTTTATAGACAAATCTTGCTAGAATCACTACTCACAAGAGATGGGAGGCTTGGATCTCCAACAGGAAACGATCTCACCATTCATGAAAAGCTAGTACAGAACAAACAGTCCCAACAGTGATCAGCTGTGGTCAAAGAGAGAAAGCCCAAATGATTTCAAAGTCAAAAAAGGGACCTCTCCAGCCTGAACACACAGATCTGAATCCTGTGCTCGACAGAGAGAGTACAATATCTGATGCAAAGTGCCCAAGAACTCCAAGTTACTCAGGACGTCAGAAGTCACATAAGTCATGTCGGGAAGAAGTTGAGGGTGATGTAACATTGCACAGTCTGGAATCAGGTTACCAGAGCGCCTGAGGTACAAGGAACTGGAGCGTACAGGTGACAAGTAGAGCAGGACAACTGTGTCACCGGGCTACAGACAAAGAGACGCTTCATTTACTACCAAAACACAAAGTGACACCATGTCAACATTTTCTGGAAAAGGTGTTACTTTCTTTCCAAAGGCCAGTGTAAAGAAGACAATAGAGGGTACATATTACATTCACCTTTGAGTTAAATACAGTGATCTACAGGCATAATAAGCTCCAATAACTCATATGTTGCGTCTTTTGGCTTCAGGTAACTGGGTTTTGCCATAACCTTTGAATGAACCATAATCTGTCCCATCACTGCACTGTGAAGCAAGAACGCAACAGTCCGCTTCCCTGCCATAACAACACATCATTTAAACAATGAAATTATCTTTTGGCTTCACGTGAATCCTTTGCCAAAGAATTGTTTCAATACTGAGGTTGATTTCAAAATAAGTATGAACTGGGGACAAAATTCTTTCACTAGCAAGACCCAAGCAGCAACAGAGCGACATTAATGCATTATAGAAATTGCAAAAAAAAATTATACTACAACTGGGAATTATAATACAGTATGATCCTTGCAAAAAATAAATAAATAAATGTCAGTGAGTGAGCAGCAATTCTGAAGTATTATCATACTTGACCTTATAAAAAGGTCATTATTATTGTTATAAAGCATTGTGAATATCTATGAGTGCATATAATGATAATCATACATTGATATAAAGAAGTTTATAACGAATTATGGAAATGGAGGATTCAAATGGAGTTAACTTTATCGTCACACATGTACACAGCACACACAGTGAAATGTGGACTCTGCATTTAACCCATCCTAGTATTAGGAGTTGTGGGCAGCCAGTATACAGCGCCCGGGGAGCAGTGAGACGGACTGTCCAAGGTCTGAAAGTGTGCGTATCTGGAATGTATTGCACAAAGTAACACTTCTTTACGAGCGAGCAAGAGACAGAGAGAGACAGAGAGAGACAGAGAGAGACAGAGAGACAGAGAGAGAGACAGAGAGAGACAGAGTTCTGGGGATGTCACAATACCAGAAATGTTGTAGTCGATACCAATACAAGTGAAATTTGACGATTATCCTTCAACATAGATTCCTTTATTACTGTTTGCATACTGGTTTTTGTGAGGAAGTTAAACTGGTCATAATTCCCTCTCTAATATCTATTTTTATATTGCTGTGAAAACATCTTTCACACAACTGTATTTATTAAAGTTTCTCGCCAAAAACTACGTTTTACAAAATTACATTAGAATTTATTAGGAGTTGGGCGATATGACCTAAAATTTATGTCACAGGATATTTAGATTTTTTGCAGTGACACGGCATCACAAAATTAAAAAAGGGATACTCCACTCAAAACATGATTCCATCTCTTTTCACTGTATAGGCGACGTAAGGGAACATATCTTAAGAAAAAAGTAATATCAAACAAAAAGAATGTGTTGATTGGCTCCAAATAGGAATGGAAAAAAGCTATAGGCCTACGTGTGTTTTGGGAGTAGTCTTCCTCATAATGTAGGTTATTTAGTAAATGTAATGAGATTCATTCTCAGTTAACAGCCATGCTCTTGTTTTAAGTTGAGTGGACTGTATTGCTGTACATGCTGCATCATTTGTGATCTGACATACACCAACCAGCCAAACTGGGAACGACACTGCACTACATTTACATCTTTGAAGAAACAAAAAGCTCACATAAACGTTTCCATCTTAACCATAAACTATATACAGTCTATGATCCGAACCTGAACGAAGAAAGAGTTTGAGACACTTTGAGCAGCAGACGCTGTTGGACCAATATGCAAAAGACACATGGACCATGAGCGGCGCTGCTCAGGCAGGCGCAGCTCGGCTGTGGCTCAGCTTGACGCGTGTTGGTAGGACCAGTAGACTGCTGTAGAAAAAAAAAAGACGTATGTGGACCATGAGTAGATCTGTCGAGGGCAGCAGCAGCAACTCTGTCTGTACGTGGTGGCCTGTACATAACGATAGACAGTACCACCTGCTCTGTGGGGGTGACGTAGTTCATCGGGTGTTGTGGCAAGTAGATCGTCCCTAGTTTGTGCCAAAACCAAAACGTGTGTGTGATTAAACCAAAACGTGTCTGTGCGAAAAGCTAAACATGTGCGCTTATCACGCCGACGACGGTGTTGTAAAATACCAGCCCTTAACATTTTACCTTCGCCTGATAGTTATTATGGAGCTTGAACACACCATAATGCAACTGTATGGAACCTCTGTTCATCGGCTACTAACGGCTAACAGCTTTATCAGGGAAAAGGCGTCCCATATATAGGTCGATAGTGAGTTTCCTGCATCCCAAACACATTTTATATTGTCCCAGTGACAAAGGATGCTGTCAGTCTCGAGCCCAGACTGTACCTGTTGTACCCGTTGTACCTGTGGCACTGTAAAAAAAAAAAACACAAAACAAGTATCGTCACATTTTCAGAATTTTGGCATCGATTTGGTACAAGGTAAGCATCGGCTCTCGGGACATCTCTAAAAGACAAAGACAGTAAGGGAGTGTTGGATGCAGAGAACACGGCTGCAGGTCTTTTAGCTTGAATTGTATGGAACTTTAATCTGACCACAAAGACTGCAGTCCTGGCCAGGAGATGTGCTGCTCCTCAATGTGATGCTGATTAGCTCCAGCAGCAGGAAATGTGAACAGCTGGAATGAAGAGCTCAAGTGCAGACCTGCTGCCTCCTACTCAGAAACCCACCTTAGAAAAGTGTGCTGCATCAGAGACAAAAGGACTGATCACATCACTGCGGCCAGATCTCGACAGAATGGCCATGTAATCCTGTTTTGAAATGAGTAAGGAACAATATCTGCGAATGAATGAGCTGAAATGACAATAGTTTTCACTGAGAAATACAAAATGCGTCCAAATGTGCGCGTTTGCTTAAAAATAACACCATCATAATTTGTATGATTGCTTTCAGAAGTCAAGGGAACACAATGAGGTCAGAGGTTCTACAAACTATTTATACATTTATATATATTTATGTCATTTTACCTTGGTCTATACATGTAAAATGGCATCTAAGTGTAGAAGAGGGTTTGGAAAAACATTTTCCTACTTCCTCCCATGAATAACTTTGGGTATCAAGAACCAGTTGCAAAAATTCATGTTATTTCTGTATAACAGACCTTTGCTAAGGACGCTCTGATCACAGGACCACGTCCAATCATAATCAATCCGCAGAAAGAAGTCCGGTAAGTTTAACAACGTCAACTTTGGCAAGAAAAACAAAATGTTTTCAGTTACTCCATCAGAAAACACCATGGAATATTTTTGGAATATTCACTTTTAATTTTCATTTATGGAGAGATTGAAAAACTTTGGATTCATGTCCAAAGTAAAGAAAACGAGAACAAGAAAACAGCAGGAAATAAAGTGAGAGCAGTGAAAAGACGCAGAGCTGGACGACAGAGAAATCGGCAGGCATGAAGTAAACACTAAAGGGAGCACGGGATGTTACGCATCTATGAAATCATTTTCTTATCAATATTGTGTCAAATTATTGATGTATTAAGTAGGTAAGCGTGTAATAAGACGGATCATGCGTCATTATTGTGAAATGAATCCCTTCAGGGTGATTCAAGAACCCTCCGGGGTTCATTTGGCAATAATGACAATAAAATGTACGGTTTACTTGACTATTAAAATTTTGTTTTTTTGCAAGAAACTTGAATAAATACAGTGGACTGAAGGAGATATTTTCACAACAGTATAAATAATATATTATAAAAATAGCAGGAAATGGAAATACTCAAGGGATCCACTAAATGGATCCACGACCCATATTGGCTATTGACCCAGAAATAACAAAGCTGATATTGTTAAATAGTAATAACTAGTAATCTTTCAAGTTCAAATACTTTTATCACCGACACGGCAGCTGACATTTGAACAGCGTTCATCTTTTACTCTCAAAATGACAGTTAGTTCAGCTTCTTTCAGTCTTTGCATTTTGACTGCCACTTCCATTGATTTTCTAATGTTTCGGCTGAAAAAGTTTATCGTCCAGTGTAAGTCTTATTTACATTTTAAGCCTTTTTCTTAATGCAATAAATAGCCTACGCTTGAAATAATTCAGTAAATTAGTTTCTTTCAGAATAAAACATTTAAGAAACCTTTAAAAAAAAAAAGGAACTATGCAGGAAATATATATATTTTTTAAAAGATACAAAGTCACTAACTGCTCACACAGCCTTTCCGGAGGGGAAACTTCTGCGTGAATATCTATAAGCCACATCAGCCTGGTCCACAGCTGAGGGTAACACACCCATACTTAACACACAGATAAGGGCTCCAAGAGGGAGCAAACTGCCCGTCAGCTACAGATATTCCCTGTGTGTGAGACCACAGCGCAGCAGTGGGTCATTAATGTAATGTACAGAATGAAGGCGAAATGCGTGCGCGTTCACAGGGAAGCTTGTACGTTTGATTTGATATAAAGATGCGGAAAAAGGTTAAATGACAGCGTGTCAGAAGGTGTGTCAGCGCAACCAGCAGGATATTTAGACTGTTCCGATTCTTTAGAGCCGCCCTCTGGACTTTCTCACCAAAAAGCAGAAACGTGTAGAGTGCATTTCATTCCTCAGAGAAACTGAGAGAAAATTTCTGCCATTCATTCCCAAATGTACAGTATGTAAATAATAATAATAATAATGAAAAAGGTTTATTTTATAAAAAAAAAAAAAAAAAAAAAGGTCCAACTGTGGTGGGCGTATGTGATCTTTCAGGGCCATAACTACACAGGACAACACCTGAGACGTGTCCGCCATGTTCAAGCTCTTCAGCTAGACTAGACTATCACGTCAGAAGTCTGATCGCGCCTGCAATCAGAGTTCACTGGCCCAAGCAGACACATGCGAGCTTACTGCGCGATACTCGTCACTGTGAAGGTCTGATCTCGTCCTGAAAGTCTGACAAACGGACTGGAGCGTGTCCTTTTCAGAGACTCAAAAGGCAGTTCATAAGAAGGAAGGAGGGAGGGAGGGAAAGGGGAAGAAAGATTTGCATCTCTTGTCTGGGTCATCAGATGTAAATACTAGGGAGGAATTCAAAACAGGCACAGGCACACATCTGGATCCACACGCAGATGAAAAGTAAAAAGTCTAAAAACCAGGTGCTGCCTGAAACGACAATGCTAATCTCGTGCCAACTAAACTACCGTTCCACAACAACAATGCTTCATGGAGAAGTTTGACATTTAGATAGCTTCACAATAAACCATCTTATCTTAACACGTCGTATCTTGTTTGTTTAATCTCTGCATAAACACACATGATATTAAATACTTTAAACTATTGTAACTGCTGTTATTTACACCTTGATATAGCTGAAGCTGTGTTAGAATGCAGATTTACCATACAGACATGATCATTTAGTCAACTCTTGGTTATTAAAAAAAAAAAAAAAAAAAAAAAAAGCAAATTTTACCCAAAAAGTCAAAGATCAAAAAAAATAACCTTCATCACCATGTGTTCTTGAGTTTATGGTGGGTTTCTGAAGGCAATCTAGATTATGAGGCATCCAACACTTGTGTATTTGATATTCCTGCAAATCAAGCTCATTTAAAACCAACACTAATGAAAAAAAAATCAAGTAAATGATACAGTAAAACACAACTAGGTATTGTGATTAATTCATTTAGTCCACAGGTTCTTGACACAAAAAACTTGATTTAAAAAAGACACAGTTTGTACATACCATGAGGGGAAGAAGGATTCATTCTCAGAGAACTCGCATTTTGTAATCTAATGCCACAGACAGAGAGATATAGATATAGATATAT
>CALSCE010010634.1:8480434-8491515 GCA_943593645.1 Bovichtus variegatus
ATAGATTTACTCTATCACACTGGGTCTCTTTGAATAAGTTTTTACTGAAGGGCATAGTGCTGATTCTTACCTTTGGTACAAAGGTTGTACCAAAGCATGGGGGAGTGTCCAAACATGTGGTAAACATCAATAAAACCAGCATGACTGTAAAAGGAAAGGTTTAGTAACAATGCCTTAATTGGCATTGCTGACATCTATATCAACGCTGCATGTTTTTTAACGATATGAAGTGTTTGTTTTGTGAGGGAACTACAGAAACGTTGCTAAAAAGTAGCTGAAAACTGTAAATAGCAAAGCGGCACCTTTTGAAGATTTGAGCCAGTCATATCATATTATTGAGCCAGTGTCATATTACACCGCAATAACTCCTCTCCTGCACCTACAAACTTCTACGTACAGACATGCCAACAATGGCTGCCAATACAGCTACAGACGTCATGTACCTTTTTGCTCCGATTCTGCCAAAAAATTGCACCTCTCTACATTACATACACTAAAAAAATATAAAGTTGTATGCCGCTACCTTCACATTTGTATGTCAATTAAAAAAAAAAATGTGTTGCACAGTGCCGACTAATTGTTACTCTATGGTTTTAGCAAAGTTCAGGTTCAGGGTAGCACTTTCCTGTTGCACAAAGTTTGATATCAATGATTTTCAGGTTCAAGCATACGATCTCTCATCTGCAAGCCATATATCCTTAAAATGGTATGCATATAAAATAAATAAATGGCTTTACATAATTTAGGAATTGTGTATTCACATACTGTCTGTTGAAGACTAGACTTAACCAAGCTTTCTTCACCCAGGACCCATTTCAAATCATCCTACAACTCAAAGTTTGGTTCTCAACCCAACCTTTGGAAAATCCTCTGACATAGTGGAGCTCAACTTGGCCCTTCTCATCCGATAGCAGCCAGTGACAGTGACACTCGGCTCCCTGGTGTATTTTTGTCCTGCTGCTTCTCCCCCTGGCCTGTACATGCAGTGACACCCCCTTATAAGTCAACCACTCATTCCAGGAAGTGAAAGCTTGTGCAACAGCTTGTCGCCCGCCCCCCAGAAGCATCATGGTACAAATAAGTAGAAAACCACCAAAATGAAAAGGGTCAAAGATTACCATCTTGCAGGTTGTATACATACCAGTATGTGAAGACAAAAAGAAAAGAAATCCCACATAAAATAGTTAGAATAGTTCAGTTCTGTTATGATTTGTGAATACAAAAGTCTCCAACAATGTCACAAACAAAACGAAAAAAAATCAAGATGAGACAAACTGCGGCACAACTCAAACACCAACTACGGGGCAAGATGATGAACACAGACAGTCATCACTGTATGAAGAGCTACAGACTAAATCAACTTACTGTCCAATGATTTGAAGCATCACAGGTTAGCCTTAAAACTTAGGTTTTTTGGAGGGGGTTTCTGTGGGATCCCAAAAACACCATTTAGATTTCCCCCTAATGTTGGGGTAAGGGAAGGTTTTAAAGTGCACACGGTTTAGTCAGCAGTAGGGGCCTAATGGTGTAGAATCAGCAGCAACAAGGTAACTTCTTCTTCCTCCAATTAGCCCCGTTTAAAACCAGCATTTTACAAGGATTTGTCAAAGTCCTGTCAGTCCTTTATGCTGACCAAGCTGCTTTTAATCAACACTCACATTCAGCTATTTGTAAGCTACTTGCAACAGATGCTCCTCCTAATGGTTATTTAGTGGGAATCCAAAAAAGCCACGTATATGAATGGAGCTATAACAGATGGAGACTAATCCATCATATTACTCAAGTTCAAACGGGGGGGGGGGGGGGGGGGGGTGCACGATTCTAATATGATTCAGACTTCTCTGTTGACTGGATTTTTTCAGATCTCTCTCATATAACTACAAGTTCACATGTCGCACTGTGAAACTACTCATGTCCTTCTTTCCACCTCAGGTCGCAGCGTGTTTAAGAGGGAAGTCATCGAATACCCTCAGAGGGACAGAGAATGGAGGTACAAACATCATTTAAAAAAAATAAAATAAAATAAAATTTTATATATATATATATATATATATGTTTTATCTATAGCTACTATCCGACAGTCAAGTATTACAGCTTCAGTCCACTGTACACCTCGTACCTATTCATTACATTGATGCCAGTGAGGTGCATCAGCTACATACATCTGTTGGGTTTTTTTCTAACCTTCATCATAATAAACTAAAACTGATTTTTGTAAACCAATTGTCAACGAAAACGTCGTTGGGGGGCGCGCGCTGCCTGCGCACGTCACTTGTTGCACCTCCACCATCTATAAAGTTACATAAATCATTCCAACAGTTATAATTGTAACAATTAGAACAGTTAGCTACATTACACGCAGACGAAAGGAAACATTTGCCGTGGCGGCGCGAGCTGAGCATTTCGACAGGACATTCCTTATAAGCGCTCGGTCGTACTCTCACGCGCAGAGAGGAAAGTGCGGCTGTCTGCTACTTACACTGGGGGAGTCCATGGGAAATAAACCGCAGTCTTATCCACAATATGTCGGTAGTGGAAGTAGCCAGCTGTCCTCGCAGGTCGGTTAACTCATTAATGTGGCCGCTGTGGTTCTGTCCAGCGACCTGCTCCTCGCACGAGAGCAGCCGCCGTGTGTTTTCCGCCCCCCCGTGTTGTAGGTTAGCGTCAAGTCCGACTACAGCACAGGGACTGGACTTCCGGTAGGTAGTTTTTTTCTAGAATAAAACCTCTGATTAATGGAGAATTCAGTGGCGAGGTAGAAGAAATAATCGATATTTTTGAATTATAGTCACAGTCTCTGATCCATGTCTGAAGCTGTATCGGGGCTGCCAAAAATGCATTAATTATTTTTAGTTAGTAGGTGGTGAACATAACTGTAAAAGTCTTCTTTGGTCGATATGAAATGCTGAAACATGATACATGGGTTTTCTTCACACGCAGTAGGCCTACAGGTAGTTGTTTAATGCTAACAGAGTGAATAATAAACGTGGTGTTGGTTGATTAAAAAGACACAACATAGCATCATAAACTACTGTTCCTGTAGGGGAACTTCATAGCTAAAAAGCTGATCTCCTCCATATCTTGACAAGAAAGTATCACACAGCCAGTTCTGATCATTTCATAACTATGGCTTGTATGCTCATTGTCAGTGAAAACTTCTCCAATCAAAAAATGTATATCAATTATTTCAACACAATCCCTAATTAAACTCAATGTTGGTACATAGTGTTTGTAAAGTAATATTTGACTTATAACTAATATTTTCTTTACTTATTAATGGGTGATTCGGAAGACCTTGTGTAAATAGAGTTCCTCCAATTAGCCTGCTACAACTTTGATTTAATTAAATATTCTGTTTGATTGAAGCAGTCAAACCTGTACGTCAGGCCCATTTAGGTCTAGTTTTTAAGACCTCATTTTATTTTGAAAGGATGTTTTGTGGTCCGTCTGTAGCTAGCTTTACACAGCCGGTGCAGAATTGGAAAAAGCTGCGCTTCCCAGCGCCCCGAAAAGGACATCCAATAGGAACCTTAACGTTAAACTTGACAGTCAAATGGATTTTTCTCATTCAGCATTCAAGTCACTTAGGATACCAGCAGCAAGCTAATGGTGGTCACTGTGGTGGACTTTTATTAGTACTTCAATAATTCATGCAACATTTACAAAAACATCCTATAGGCAACTATAGGCAGCTCTGTAATTGTGTTGTTGGAAGATTAAATACATTTCATTCTCTCCAGTTTGGCGGTACCAGTAAATACAACTTAGTGAAGTCCTTCAGCACTAGTCCCTACCAGCTCGAGGAGGCTCTTGCTTGGCTGACCTCTGACCTTTTCTGTGGATGGGAACCAGAGAAAATACAGCTTTCCAACACATGCTAATATTATGTCACAATTAATGAAGTAATGAATCAATGTAGTTTTAGTTTATTGAATCTCAAGTAATTTATTTAAAATCTATTAAATTATATATTGATTTGGAAAAAATGTTTTACTTACGGAGTGCTTTAGTGACTTTATCATCCTTTATGGTAGGCTGTACTTTCTATGATTTCCCTGTTGTGCAAACAGCCCCAATAGCACTTACAGGTAACCCTAACCGGACATTGGTAATTATTTACTTTAAAAAAAAAAAAACCCCGTCTCTGTGCATCTTCATGACGGGACACCGCTGGAAACTGACGGCTATCATAGGACAGAGACACTGGTGGGGAAGACGTGCATTACCATTCGCATACTGGTTTTTGTTAGGAAGTTAAACAGGTCATAATTCCCTCTATAATATCTATTTTATTTTGCTGTGAAAAAATCTCCTTCAAACAACTGGATATATTCAAGTTCCTCGCAAAACAAAATAAAGAAATTTTTTATAAGATTACATTTGAACACTTCATGATAATGTTATACTTTACCTTCGCTCAATTCACATTTTTACTGAATAGAGCCTGAACACACCTTACTGCAAGTCAGTAGCACCTCTGATAGCGGCTGCTAATAGCTAACAGCTAACGCAAATGGACGCGTCATAGCGAGTTTAATGAATAAATAATCACAGAAAGTTAAATGTAACATCAGTGAGAAGTTTAACAAACAAAAGCTGTTTTGCTTACCGCCACCAACACTTGATGAAAGTTTCCTTTTTTCATAAGAGGATTGCTGTAAAGCGTTAAGGCGGTCTCACAGGCATACTTAAGTATTTAATTGGCTGTTGGGTTCATATCACACTGGACTGGACCTGCTGTGAACTTTCAGAAGTCAGAAAATAAATAATAAAAACATAATTTAAGCAGGAAGCCACTGATGGAAACAGAGAGCAAAGTCCTGAGAACAATAACATGCGTTGCTGCGGTTGTGATTTCTCTTGTGGCGCTGAATGGACAGACTATACTTTATAGAGCACCTTTCCATTTGCGGCAATATTTGCTGCAGTCATGTTTTTCTGTTGTCCGATAACTGATGTGTTCAAAGAGACACTGAGGCGTCGACACACAAATGAATAAATGTTCCCCAACCTAAAGTAGGACATGCTTTCATCATCCGCTTCACATTCAAGAAGTTTCAAAACTGAGTCAATGTTTATTTTCAACAATAAAAACATAGTGTCCAACATTCTTTTCCTCAAATAAGTCTCTTTTTGTTTTCCCATATTGTTGCAAAAAATCCTCAGTTCTTTCAAAAACATTGTTCCTTCTCGCTTTTTCAAATTCTAAATAACAGAAGAGTGTTTGAACCTCTCTTCACTTCAGTGCAGCAGCTGAAATCAAACTCCACTCAACTTGAGACAAGTCAGAGATGTCTACTCTACCAGTGTGCAGCCTGCTCATGGCAGCTCTAACAGTTGGAAAAGGAACAAGTGCAAAGGACTTACAACCCCAGCAACTACTGCATTACAGAGACGCTACAACTTAACAGCCCTGATGCATCCGTGTCCGTGCAGAAATCCTGTACATCCAGT
Source organism: Bovichtus variegatus (assembly GCA_943593645.1). NCBI lineage: Eukaryota > Metazoa > Chordata > Actinopteri > Perciformes > Bovichtidae > Bovichtus > Bovichtus variegatus. The sequence continues at coordinate 8,485,889 of CALSCE010010634.1, forward strand.
TTGTGCCATTTTTTTCATATTGTGACAGCTGGTGTTCTCTCCAGCGTTTAGAAAATACTTTGCACCTGTGGGACAAAGACACATCGCCGCTAATAAATGCATTGATAAAAATCAAAAGTGCATAGGTGTTACAAAAAAAGAAAGAAGACGTTGGCAGTGATGGTTTCTGCAGGACACACTGTACAAGAGGCTGTTCTTTGCTTCTCATTTATATATAAAAAAAAACAAAACACAAATAGCATGATGTCTAAAATCAAAGACTTTCCCTGTGACTGATGTGAGACCAACAGCCCAGTGCCACAACTCTTGTGTGCTATTTCACTCCCGCTTGTCCTTTCAACACTAAAACCCGATACTGGAAATACAAAGGAGTGCATGTGCCACTGGAGGTGTTAAACTGTCATATGTGCATTTTACTTAAACCCACAGATCATGCTCCCAAAATGATTTTTTTTGGACGTGAAAGCATAACGGAAATGATTGGAAAATGTTGTTTTAGAGCTCAGCAAAGATCTTTTTGGCACTCTGGAAAGGAAAAAAAGCAAGAATTCCTGTCATTCAAAAGGTTTTTGGGCACACGTCCAGGCTCCACCAGGCACCAGCAGAGATCTCTTCCTGCGTCTCCACATGATTGACATATTTGGCCATATCTTGGATGCTACGTTGAGTTAACTAAAGACTATGTGGCACTTGAGCTGACTGGGAAACACTGTGACCAGGGTCACAAGATCCAACTCATCGGGCTACAGCAAACTAGTGTGCCATCTTGTGGTACGTTGATTTCATTAAAAAAAAAGGAAATTTTTTAAAGAGTAAACTTCAGTCTCGTCTTCAATATTTTCCATGTTTACAGGTGGGACAGCTCTTCTATTTACTGCCTCCAACTTACGATTCATTCCTCTCATCAGCATTGAAAACACATGATTATTTTTTACATTTTTTCCTAGTGTTTCCTAGTTGAGTTTGTGTTTTTAAAAAGGTTTGCTGTTGTAGCCTGTGTGTTTACATCACACCATATAGTCTGCTGTATAGAATTTCCGCTTCAGGGACTCGTTTGACTTTCAGAATAAGTCAACTGCTCGGCATAAATTGAGCGGGGTGAGGTGCATTTAGTAATGGATCACTTTTTGGTCAAAATAACATAACTAAACACACATTTGTGTTCATGTTTAGATTTAACATGAGCACATTGTTTTCATCACTCTGTTCATCAAGCTCTATATGCAGCCGTTGTTGTGTGAACTGTACATCTTGCGAGGTGATAAAAACACCAGACAAATCAAACCGGAAACTACGCACAACATTCGGGTTTTCCAGACAATAGTTCATGTACATGCAAATTAAAGAAACATTATCTAAATATGTTTTTACCTTAAAATGAGAGCTTCAAAATCATTGTGGAGATACACTGACTTGTAATAGGGAGAAGTGCGTCAAGCTTTACGGCACAAAGCTGATTTTGGTGAAACTGTTCCTAAGTAGCAGAATCAGAACAAATGCTCGTGCACGGCTGTCTGCGTTTCCAAAGCGGTGTATGCGTGAATTGCTCAATGTAACTGAAGGGGCGCTTAATCGCAAAAAATGCTGATTACTGAGTAATGTTGCTTCAAAAGATAATGTTTCCAATCAAAATGCTGGGAAGCCGAACCGATGGTGACCTGATGTACTGATCCACCAGGAAATGTTAATCCATAGACAAACGAGTCAGGCTCTTCTTAATGTAGATGATCAAGAGATGGGACTTAAAACTCTCAAACCCAGTCCTTACATTAACATTGGTGCAGGTGTAGTAGTAAAACTAGTAAATATAGTGCAACCTGAAATAGGAAGTGGCTTTAGGTACACAGGTTTTTTTTCTTTTTTTTTTTTTCTTCTTTTTCTTAGGTGCTTTCATTTTAGTTTTGTTGTGTTTTTGAGGGGAATCCATTGTAGTGTGTAAAAGTTGTCATCAATTACAGTTTATGTCTTTACACTGGAATGGTTTAGTAATGAATTTCATGACTTATAAAGAACATTAAAGAAATGTGGCCTGAGACAAAACCCATACCAAACCAACCAAAAAATTAAAAACACTCCGGTGAGATCTTTATGAACGCACCGCCGTCAGTCAGGTTCATCAAAGTCTCTGTTTGAGGAGTATCACATTATTTAGGAAGCGTCACATGCAGAGTCATTCTCTCTTCGTGTGTTAAGACCTGGGTGCCGTGCTGTTGGCTTGTGTACCACACCGCTCAGGACTGAGTCCGTCTGTGAGCTGCAGCATGTCTTTGTAAGTCCTGTGTGGAGCTCCAGCCTCAGCCGGGCTGCTGACTGCAGGGTGGAGACTCCAGTCGGAGTCTTTTCCCAGTGGACATCAACACTGGAAAAAAAGACAGGAGGGAAAGATTAGGACATGGTGGTCATCGGTCCACTGATCACATGTATGTATACATCATTGTTAAGCGGTTTCAGCGGTCAACACTGCAGCAACCACAGCAACCGTTTCGGTCATATAAATCCATTCTTGGTTCCCTTATTCCCTGTAAAAGATGAAACATCGATTCATTAAAAGACGGAGGAAGCTTATGTTTTCTTCCTCATGTTGGCTTTCAAATAGAAGTCAAGTGTCTTCAAGTTCAAGTTTGTTCAGAGTTGGTTCATTAAAACTTTTGAAATCAAGTTGCTATGAAATCTAGAGAGCAGGAAGAGGATTTCATGGAGGCAACTGTTTTTTTTTCTGTGGGTTGACAGACGGATCCGTTTAAAATGAGTGAACAGAGGAGCTGGCTCAGGAGAGATGGAGGTTTCATGTTATGCGTCGCCTGATCTCCTTTGTTTTACAGACAAAGCAGTTCAAGAACTCTTCACATTTTTTGCTGTGGGGACTTCAGGGAACTGGGTCGGAAAAGAGCTGATCACTGAGTCAAGTGGAGTTAAGAGAGTCGGGAGGCATGCAAGATATGCCATTACTTAATGTGCAGTGTCAAACACACTTTTTGCGTTATTATTTTTGTAGTCGACACAGCGTTTCGGTAAAATGTCAATCAAAAGGATCAAATATAAACGTTAACATTTTTTTTTCAGCTATGTTTTACATAACGTTAGATATGGATTTTATTCTGCTGATATTTAGCTGCTGTGGATGAATTACAAGATGATATTATGTAACCAATTTGCCTAATTAGCCATGTATCATTAAGATTTGGATAACTCTTACAGACTTTGAGGCCGAGACCCAGCCGCCCTCCTCCCTCTACTGGCTTTTCTTGCAGTAATCAGGAAGAACAGAGCAATAAGCAGTATTGGAGTTTGTTAGAAGTAGCAGTATCAATAAAATCCTAACAATACACACCCCTAAGGTTAGCTGCCCTGATTAAAAAAAAAACTTGGTCCTGTATACAAGATCGTACAATTCTTAAAAGAGCACAGAGAGAGCAACTGTGGGTTGGAAAACAAACTTTCAAATATGATGTACAGGTTTGAATAACTATATCTGAGGGTGGTTCCTCTGCAAACACATCATATGTGACCATGCAAAATGTAGGCTTACTATTTCATTTGGACATAGTTTCCTTAACTAACTCTGAACTACTTCCTCCTAAAGATGTTTCCCTTTCCTCTACCTCCTCAAAGGCCGACACTTCAGTGTTTATGGGATTCTCTTCCTCAGTAATCTTGACGTGTTCTTAGCGAGCTCTCCCAGACAACGCTTAATCCATCAATGACTCACACGTGCATGAGCACGCACACTAACACACATCATGGACTCACTGACGAACCATACAGTGTGCGGACTGGAATAAACATGAGCACAAAAACAAATACATGGTATATAAATGTATGCAAGCGGCGATTGTGTCAAATACACAACTCAAAGACGGTTTCAAATAGGGATGGCACGAGAACTAACACTTCAGTACCAAATTGATGGCAAAATTCTGAAAGTGTGACGATAATCTTTTTCTACACTACTGCAGGTACCAGGGGGCTCGAGACACACGGTGTCCCGGCGTCGATAGAAAATGTGTTACACAGAGATTTTGATGCTACATTGTGAACATCAAATCCGCGTTGAAATAGTCAGGGAGAAAGCTAGTTAACGTTAGCAGCCGGTGAACAGCACATTCCCACATGACAAACTAACGGAGCTAACAGCTAATGTTAACGGAGGCTCCATAGCGTTACATCGTGATGTGTTCAAGCTCTATTCAGTAAAAATTTGTAGTGGGCGAAGGAAAATGATGATGTTATCATGAAGGGTTCAAAAGTAATCTTGTGGAATGTAGTTTTTGGCGAGAAACTTGAATAAATACATTCGTTTGAAGGAGATGTTTTCACAGCAATATACCATCGACATTAGAGAGGGAATTATGACTTGTTTAACTTCCTAACAAAAACCAGTAAGCAAAAGGTATTTAATTTATTGTTTTGCATTTGTTTTTTACCGTCGTATCGAATTGGGTATTGTATAGACTACTAAGACCCTGTTCACGCCTGACAATAACATGCTTCTTGAGTGATCCAATCACTAGTGGACAGCTCTAAAAAGAAATGTAAATGAGGACCTACACGCATTGTGATCCGATCACTCAAACCACTTGTTGAGGAGGTCTGGGACGAGGATGGAATATATGTCATTAAAAGCCGCGGCTCTCCTTTTGTTCCTCCTTTTTCTCGTCTCCAGTTGTTTCTCAAAAGGTTAATAGGGTAATAAAATAATAACATGGAGGCTCTATAGTCTGAACAAGGAGTCATACTCTTCATTGCTTACATGTTGTCAATGCATTACAGCCTCACTTCTTCCATTCTTACCTTTCACAATAAAAGCCCTTGACGTGTACACTGCATCACTGCTTACCAAAGGGAACATAAATTCCCTCAGAGGCAACTCAGAAAAAATTTAAATACCCAACACTGGCTTTGTCCACAAAATCTGAGTGCGTTAAACATATTCAGTGATTTATTGTTTTTCTTTTAACTTCCAACAGACTAGGCACGGGAAGGTGAATTGCTGCCTCTCACCAGTTAAAAACAACAATGCATTTGGTGTTTGCAAACAAAAATTATGTACAAGTTTATTGTGACATCCCTAGTTTCACATAGATTACACTTTGTGTGGGTGAAACGGGGAGAAGGATAGTAAAACACCCTGCTCAGTGCATCTCACTTGGCTAAGATACAGTTGGGTCTCTGAACACATACTAATCTGCTGTCATCCATCTATTCAGAAAATAAGCTCTGGCTTAATACTGGTCCTGTTCTGCTAAATATTGTGACGCCCGACTTGAAAGGCAGCTTTTAGAGCATGAGCAGTGAAAATATGAGCTGTGGAGCTGAAAATGGTGCAGTGGGAATAGTAGCAGCAGGGGTACTAAAGGGATCATATTCACAAGTGATCCTAAGCCTGGGTGAACACTGACAGCTCTTGCCTGAAAAAGAAGGGCTTCTTAATCCTAAAACTGTTGTAGTCACAGACCAAAACATTGTGCAAATGAGTCCCAAATGGGTTCTCTTTTTAATATTTTTTTTTACCATGTCATGGTCACGTCATTCTAGGGGACAAGTAGTGTATGTTAGGTTTCCTGCTAGAGGACAAGTCCACCAGAGACTGTTACTGCTGGAGGACGAGTCCACCAGAGAGTGACACT
>CALSCE010010634.1:8491525-8503933 GCA_943593645.1 Bovichtus variegatus
CGCCAGAGACTGTTACTGCTGGAGGACGAGTCCACCAGAGAGTGACATTGTAGGAGGACGAGTCCTCCAGAGAGTGACACTGCAGGAGGACGAGCCCGGCAGAGACTTTTACTGCTGGAGGACGAGTCCGGCAGAGACTGTTAATGCTGGAGGACGAGTCCGCCAGAGACTGGTACTGATGGAGGCCGATTTTATTTTATAGGTCCAAATCCCAACAATGGATGCTGCATTAAATCTTGTTTTGGCTGAAAAAATGTAAGCTCGTCTTGACCTCAGCTGTGTTGGCAGTCGCACCGTTATGTGTGAAGGCAACACTGAGAGGAAGCAACTAACTGTAAACTAGATCACCTGGTCGTGCTGAATGTGTCGATACGCGAGCTGAGAGAGAAACAAAGAGATTGTGTTTGTGCGAGGGCTTGCTCCTACAGCTCCACCCTAACCCAACATTCCATTAGGACAGTAGTTCGTTGAGGGGATTTGTGTGGATCACTCTCATTCCTTGTGTTAAAATTAACGATCCATAATAACAATATTAGCAAAAATGGGTTTTAATGGAGATATTAAGTGTTTGCCTCATGTCCTGTTTTGGTGATGAATAAATCATAACCATAGAAACAAAGTGAGGCAAACACTGCTGACACTGAGCAGTCAATTCTCAATTAGTCAGGCTCCGTGGAGACCCATGGGAAGGGTTGCTGTTACTGCTGCTCTGAGTGCTGGAGTATGAGCACGAGTATGATCCACCCCCGAGCATTACATCACAGCTAAAAGGAGACAAGGTCAGGAGAATGAATGAGTGAGTGAATGAGTGAATGAATGAGACAGAAATACAGGAGCTGGAAGTAAGACAGATCAGCGGGATCCGAGAGGAGCAGGCTGCTCTGGGACTCCAGTTTCATAACATGAATTTTTGAAAAGGGTAGAAAAGGCGAAGGAGGGGGCCGACGATGTAGAGGAGGAAGCACCACTGGGTGGATATGGATGGAGGGTATTTATATGCTGCAGTCCCACTGGAGAACATAACCTCAGGAAGAAAGCTTCCTCTTCGTCTTCTTCTTCTTCTTACCTGTTTGACCTCAGTAGTCCGATCATGATTTACTCTTCGTCTCATTTTTACAATGCTTATGTATTTCTTGTTCTCATCTTACAAAATCTATATCTTCTTCTTTTATTGTATGTAATGTACTACTGTGCCTTTGGCTGCGTATTGTTTTAGGTTGAATGCATCCGTGTGTAGCACTATAGAAAAGCTTTCCGTCAGGGACGATAAACTACGTCTCATCTTATCTTCTACTCTTGAACACAATCGCATCCATCCATCAGATCCAGTGTTATGGGAGGCTGGAGCCGATCCCAGCTGACATTGGGCCAGAGGTCGCCAGTCAATCACAGGGCTGACACAGAGCCAGACCACCATCCATGATCACACTGATGGGCAACTTAGAGTCACTGTGGCCTGTGGTCAGGTGTGGTCAGAAAGAAGCATCCTTACCACAATGTGTGGCAGTTGATATTAGGACCAAAAATGGCAGGTTTTTGTTGTTCTGGTTACTGACTGTATGTGTGATTTAGAGGAAGGTCAGAGATTAAGATTCAAATTAAACGATAAGCACAGAGTCAGCTCTTATACAACACTGTGGATTTCTGTACTTGCGTGTTTGGATTTTGTGGAGTGCAGCTACTCCGCATGGCAAACATCAGTGAAAGTACTGTTGGATTTACCACTGTCCAGTTCACTGAGCAAACAATACCATCAGTGAATCATTTTGGAGAGATGCAGGCTCAGACTCAATCATTTATCATTATTCTCTGAAAAGTGCTGACTGTGATGCATGGGATCTGGAGACCAGGATCTGAAGTCACAACTTAATTAAGTTCTATTAAAAGAGACATTTTGTGTGCCAAGTTTTTTTTCGTTTTTTTACTGATGACCTATTTTAAGAATGGCATGTTCTTGGTGGTTTTTAAACTGATAGTTACTTGAAGAGACTGTTAATCTGTCGTTTAACATTAATGTTTAAAATACAAATAATGTAAACATTCATTTTAACACCATACAGTTCTTTTCACTAAGTTTAGCCTATATAATATTGCTATAAAAGGAGAGTAGCTTTACTGTGAGCTGATCATTTTTTATTTCTTTTAACTTGTAACTTTTGACATTTCTCTCACTCTGTAATGTATTTGAACAACTTTCTTTACATAAAATATTAATTTTTCAGGATTGGAACACCCATTGCAGCAGTATTGTCCAGTATAAAAAGGATCTGAATACATAACGCTGAGGCACTGTTTTGACAATTGTGGCCGTCTTCAGCATTTCGATTTTCTGATAAATGACACAATGCTGGTTTGCATGGTATGTACTACATGTCTGATTGAGCCCTGGAGATGTGCACTTGTTCTGTGTTTGTAGCCACACCTACAGGAGGGACTGTTAACTTGACGCCCCTGTACCCGATGAACCAAACTAATTTTGGCCTGAAACGTCGTACTCTTTCCAACCGTAACAAAGAAAAATATCTTTGATCGAAAGCATTCGACAGTGCTTTGGTATCAAATTTGCTAAAAGAAACTGAATGAAGTAGTGTTCAGACTGAACTTAAGCCAATTTTAGTGGCAGCGCAATTCCATATCAAGACAATGCAAAGACGCAGGTGGACGCAAATGTGCTGTGGCAGGTAAGAATTGAGGCAAACAAAATGTCCACACAGGAGCAGCAGCTCCAGTGCTCTGTGTGTCTACAGAGGATGCATTCCAGCACAGTACTAAGTGCAGGTCACGCTCATTTTGGCAGCGCTCAAAGCCCAACACACAGTCAGTGTAGTTAGACAGTTAGACCACTGTAATCTGTAAAATAAAGGGAGTGTCAGTCTAGAGAATGTACCTGGAATTACTGGCTCCTGGGGTCTCCGAGTTAGGCAGGTAGGTGTTTCCATGTGCTGACAAAGGCGGTAGGGATCAGGGAATAAGGCACAGTGGTGATGGAGTTCCAACTATCTGACGTGGGGTCGTAACAGTCCAATGTTTTACACCGCTGCGTCCCAAAATAACCTCCAACCACATACAGCTTGTTTCCTGAGGCCACGGCGTGGCAGCTCATCCGCTTGGACGTCATGTCGCCCACTCGAGTCCATTGATTGGTTTCACAGTCAAACCGATAAGCAGACGCAGCAGTGAATTCAGTGTCGCCACCCATGATGAAGATCTGGCTCCCTAAGACAGCAGCCGCTGTATAGCGCCAAGGCTGGGGGCATTCGGCCGCAATATTCCAGCGGTTACCCACCGGGTCGTAGCATTGTACCTGGATATAAAGACATAGGAACACTCACTGTAGTATCGGTCTTCCTATTAATGCATGGAGATATTCAGACAACCACAAAGTGGAATGTGCTAATATCGAGCACCTTTATTTAGTTCTGTACGTCTCACATTACAATTAATGCAAACACATAAACAAGTGGAATTAAGAAAAAGATAAACTCTTTAATATAGGGGCTATTAAATGATACAGTGAAGGTTCGAGCCTAGTAGTTTGGTATTTAGTTAGTTGAAACTAATCTATGGGATGTGAAAGGCTGCCTTGTAAGGAAGGTAAATATACAAATCCACCAACCTTGGAGGCCTTGTCTCTGTGTATGGTGGACCCTCCAAAAACAAAGAGTTTGAGTTTGGCACTGACCACAGCTGCATTACTGACGCCATCTCGTAGAGGAGCCATCATAGTCCATTTATTGCCGAGAGGTTCATACCTCTCGACCTAGGAAAAATTGACACAGTTATATATAATACATGTGATGTGTGATTTCAACAGTTGTACGGCTAAGAGGTGAATAATGTTTCCAAAGTTGAGTCAGTCAGACCTCATAACAACCAGATTACAGACTGCATTAGGTATTCACATTTGTGAATATGGATAGTAGAAATTGTAAATTCGGAAACCATTCTCATAAAAGAAGTCAATACCTGTTTAAGGGAGACAGATGGAGAGGCAGGAAAAACTCCCGCGATGGCTGTGTGACCTCCAACAACGTAGAGACTATTCTCCAACTCAGCTGAACCATGGCCAAACCTGGACAAGAGAATACCTGCGTTACGTGTGTGTGTGTGTGCAAATAATAATCTAATGCCTGAACACTAACACTGGCTAGTCAGAATCACTTCATGTCCAGGGCCCCGTTCTTCAAAACATGAATAACCAAATTATCCAGATTAGATTGTTGATGATATGACACAGGACTTTAAGATCAAACCTGCAGAGCATCTTATAACCTTTTCCACCAAAATGTGTGTGCACATGCAGGTTTTTTTTTTTTAAAGCAGGAAAACCCGCTAACAATAGACGACAGACTCCATCCCCATTGCCAGTAGACAGGTGTGTTTTTTCTAGTGTGCCGCGCCCAACGTCACAAACGCAACGAAACAAGGTTAGCAAACAACGTTGGTTACTTCTCTTTTATATCTGTTACTTATTCAGTCTCTCTTTCAAACGCTCAAACCAGAGTTGGTGATTGTTGAACAGTGGGAAGACATACAAAGACGGTTTTGATGAGTTTTTGAGTATTTGGTTTCTGTGCAGTCTGAATGAAGTGTGTTTTTCGATGTTTTGTACACTCAAATTATAATAATGGTCCAAATCCCTGTTGATTTAAATCGATTATATATTCACTTAAACGTGTGCCATAGCATCAGAAAGCTGCGAAACTGGAGTGTCATGTTTCCGTCTCTGCCGATCGGAGCTGGAGCTGCTATAAACCGTGACTGCTGCAGAGTCATTAGTCCCGGGAATGAATGCCTTTGAGAGAAGATTAATAAACTTTCCCACTGAAGACAAAAGTCAAAGGTTAGTGGGTGTTATCAGGGTTTTTTGTTCATTGGCAGAGGGGCTTGATTGATAGTGAGCTAGATCATGACCAGGACGTTGTAGGGTGAACCCCATAGATGAAGTTATTTTCAGATACACCGTCTTGCTTTCCTGGTTTCTTTCTAGTGTTGATATAATGAAGAACCGTTATTGTTATTCTAGATAACTTCATGCATGATTAGCAAATCAATCCTCAAACTGCTTTCAAAGCACCAATTTAGCTGGATGAGAGTAAACAGGATTGTTTTAGCTTGATAAGAGCATGTTAGCCTGAAGATTAGTTAGCGAGATATGTTGAGCCTAAAGCCATGGTTTTACATGTCTTTCAACCTGGCTAGATCGCCATGGCAACTTATGCTGAAGACCTAACCTGGTAAGGACCAGTTTACGTTTAGAGTTTAGAGTAGAGCCTTTCACTAACTATAAAGTTAAGCTGTTTCCTACATATTCAGTCAATATTCAATCTACGAGCGGTACAGATTCTTAGCGGAGGGAAAATATTTTACCGTATATGCAAACTTGTTTAGCTGCAACGTTACATTAATGCCATCAAGCGAAGCATGTTGCATGAAAGCGTGCCACTCTACGTGAACATAAATATTGACAGATAATACTCAATTGTCATATGCTTTTGGTACTGTAATGTAACTCACCTGGCTATTAGCATGGGTGCTCCTTTAGACCACTCTTCATGGACAGTGTCATAGATCCAGACGTCTTTAGAAACCCCGTTCTCTGATCCTCTTCCTCCAGTGACGTAAACCTTACAGCCAATAGCACACGCACTGAACTCCTTCCTGGGGCTGGGGAGTTCTGCTTTAGGTATGATCTCCTTGGCTTTATGGTCAACCTAGAAATGGTTCCACAATAGTAATTACCTAATTTACACAGACGAGATGTAGGCCATTTTGGCTGTTTTCAATTTCGATTTTCCCATTTAGAGAAGCTGCTCTGGTTTATTAAGTCAATGGTTCACTATACAGTAGCATATCCTGCTTCATCGTCCATTTTACTCTAAATGGGACCATCATTTACAAAACGAACATCATGATGTATTGAAGAAGACTTCAAGTGGTAAGACGGGTCATTTTCTCATAGACTTCTATACAATCTGACTACTTTTTGCAACCAGTGGAGATTAGGGACAATGCAGGTTTAAGGCACTTGAACATTGCCTTAAATTTTCAGACCCGGAGGTTGCTGCTTGATCTCTCACTCTCTCTCACTCTCTCTCTCACTCACAGGTTCAGTGTCTTGCTCAAGGGCACAGACATGTGAACAGGAAAACACTGGAATCAAACCACCAACCTGTCCATTAATGGCCGGCTGACGTTATGATTACATGTTATGCATCTTACACCAGGCCATCATACATACAATGGTAGTGAATAAGTCTCCATAAGATTAAAGGCATTATGTATGTTAATCAAGCAGTATGAAATGTGTTTCTGATAAACTCCTGCGATGTCACATTGTGAATTAAGACCTCTTTGTTAAGCTGCTGTATGTAACCTGGCAACAGGACACCTTATACTTCAAACAACACGTATAAACAGGTCATGCAAGTAGAAAAAGCTGTGTCTCTCTTTCACCTGGTATATCTTGTCACACATGAAGGTCTGGCCTCCCAGGATCAGCAGTGTGTGTCCTGCCTTACGTGGTCGAGCACATGGACTAGTCACTACTCCGTCATTCTGAAGGATTTTCTTCTTACACTGCATTGCCTCTTCTACTATTGACCTGCAGAGGAGAGTTAAAACAAGATCTGAGAAGACACATTTGTCAAATATGTCTTTACTAAAACCGGGCCTAGTTCTACATCAACAGCCACGGCTGCAAACATGTCTCAATTCCCACAAGTCTCCTCAAAAGACAAGTTTAACTTTAATAAGTATTTGGATGCCGATGCAACAGAATTAAACAGGGCTGCAACTAATGATTACTTCCATTATCGATTAATGGTTTGGTCTATAAAATGTCAGGAAATAGTGAAAAATGTACATCCCAGCTCATCAAAGTCTTTAAATATCTTGTTTTGTCAGTCCAAAACCCAAAGATATTCACTTTAATATGATATAAAACGGAGAAAAGCAGCAAATCTCCACATTTGAGAGGCTGAGAACAGCATTTAAAAGACATTTCTTCAAGAAAACGTACATTAATCAAATATCATATAGTTGGAGATTATTTTTTTCTGTGGTGAGAGATGTGACCCATGAGCAGATTATCATAGTTTATAAAAATGCAGACATTTTATACATTCTGCTGTCAGTGTAGAATAGCAGTTACCTGATGTACTCTTACTGTACTTAACTCTCTCCAGCAGTCTCTCTTCCAGTACAATAAACTGATTCAAAGCAAAGCAAATCCTCTTTACAACCACAAATACATGGGTACTTCACATCCTGTATCTCAGTAAGAAAGAGGAAAACACTGCAGTTTTAAGACTACATTTTGAAACCTTTTGAAAAAAACGTATTAGAATATTTTTGTTATAGTAGATGTTGCAGCCCGATCGCAACCCTTTTTTAAAAAAGTTCACTGTTTAACTGTATTTTTGAAAAATACATCTTCTTGGTTATTTTGTGTGCTGGTATATATTATTTTTCAAAGTACCTTTTTAAGCAGACGGCATCATGTGTCTCCTGTGATACACCTGGAGCAACCAGCAGCAAGATGTTCACACTATCTTACTACATATATACAAATAGACGATTTGTAATTGTGATACTTTTAAATGTGAAGGAAGTGAAATGGAACAGAATAGAGAAAGGATTCATAAGATCCCGAACACAGCCTACCTGCTTCTCTTGTCAGCCATAACCAGCTCTTCACAGGCTACAGCCTCCAGCAGACACTCAGACGGCAGTAGAGCCAACCTGATGCCCCGCAGCAGCTCTGGTAAATGGTGACGCCGAATCTCCAAGTCGTATCGAACCCACCGCATCACGGAGTTAAACACAACCTGCCACGAGTCAAAATAACAATGGAATATTCAAAGAGAAGCATTTAGCTCTTAGTCTGGAGGCTGTGCTATCACACCATCCTTCGCTATAATGGATGGAACTGAATGCATTTGAAAACACAAAAAACAGTTATTCAGGGGTATACAGGTTTTCAAGAGTAATTGGCAACTAATCTAAGATTATAAAAGGATAAAAGTAGAGCATAGAAATTGGTGAATCTCTTGTTTCTGCCTTGACGTATGGCTAGTCAGGAAGTCTTAGCGTAATAATTGTATTAAAGGAAAATAAGGGATAAGAAAGGAGGAAAGAAGTCAGCAGGAAAGAGTATCACTCACCTGTTCATCTTCTATTTCCAGCTCATCGCTAAGAATCAGCTCCAGCAGCTTATCTTTAGAGAGACTGTAGAAGTCCTCCGATTCTCTTACCTAAAGCACAGACAAACCCTGTGATCACATGCGTCGTACATTCAATCTGCAGTATGTCTATGTTCATCTGCTAACTGTACTTGAGATTGACGAGAGGGAGATCAAGGTTGAGGCAGAACCACCTAGCAAATTTTATTTAGTCGTCTTGGCACTACAAATATAGCACACAAGCGGCAATCTATGTTTCGAACCCTTCCCCAGTCAACCCAAAGACGCAGCTGAACTGCCAAAATCAAAAGCCACAAGCAGCAACGAGCGAGTTTTGGGGTTAACAAAGCTGAACAAAGCCACTTCAGATGGTTTGATTCTGTCTGAAGCAGGAGTGAGACCAATCACACACTTGTTTCATCGAAACAATGCAGGCAGCATTTTGAATATTGCACATCCAAAGTCCCGCCTTTTGCTCCCACTTTACCTGATGTGAATGTGATGTGTATGTTAAGTACTTAGTGCAGGATGTGGCCAGAGTTTAATGAGAATTGCTGAAAGACAATTTAAGTTATGGCCCATTTACTGTTAAGCCCCGCCCAAGGTTTTTTGTTATTTGATTGCAGCCATGTTTTGGACCCATCATGCTCTTTTGTAATAGAATTACTCACAGCAAATTGAGGGAAGGCATAAAAAAAAAAAGCAGATAACGATTAATAGGGCACACCCACATGCACCAATCATTATGACACTTCAGATCTTTAGCACATTTCTTTAGAAATTTTGTTCTCAAGGTTTTGGAGGTACACATTTGTGGGGCCCCCTATGGATCGGGCTCAAAATGCATTGCTAGGCCTATTCCCCAACATGTGCTTAAGATATCTACAAAGATTTATGATGATTGGACAAATAGCCAGAGTTATGGCCAATTTGCCTCGCCCTTTGCAAAGTTGTTTTTGATTGATATGGATTTTCTTGCTAATTTGTAATAAAAATATGTATCACAGTCCCACAGTAGGGTTCAATTACCGAAGGTTTTTTTTTTTTCCACTGAATGTTTGTGGTATTAGGAGGTTAATAAGGCTTAAAAATTAGACATGGCAGAGGATGTTGCTCAGCCTATCACAGTCGGCCATGATGTGCCAAATAATTCCCCTTAGAAACTTATGGGTGACAGTGACAAAACTGAGTTTGTGCAAGAAGCCAGGAAACAATGTAAATCATCTTTACCGTCTCATAGTGTAATAGACACATTCTCCACGACAGCTCGTACAGTCTTTTACACTGATGAGCGTCTGATAACAGCATCATCCCCAGGCAGTTGGAGGAGTGCAGGTTTTTTTCTAAAAACTCTGCTGCTGCATCCCGAATGTCATGAAACTGCAACATGTCGCCCGCCTCTAACAACGACTCAGCGTTTTCCTCGTTTATGATGACTCGAGAAGAATAGGCAAAGTCCAGCAGAAGCTCCAAGACCTGGAAGAGTGGAGGATTAAAGTTAACGACTGACATTTAATATGAACAAGGGTATGACACAATGACTAATTTTAAGGCTTCTGCATGCTTCAAACAACTTAGTTCATATGAGGACTTCGGACCACGTTACATAGCCAAGTTACTCATACAGTTACCAACCAAGAAACCATACGAGTTGTAGTCACATAAAAACATGGTGATCAATCTGTAGTGATGCTTACTACAGCTCAACTGGAGCATCAGCTTGGCTGTGTAATGCTTCATTCCCAAAATAAGGAAGCGCTGGGTGACACTAGCATCAATATTACAAGGAGGGACAGACATTTACTTATGTTAAAAACAAAGTTAGGCCTTGTTGCCGGCTTCTTGACTAGTTAAAAAACAACAAAATAAAGAGAAAGAGAGTGTGTGAGAACAAGCTGAGAGGGAGCTGCGGTCAGAGCTAGGGAATGAAGGCGAGAGAGAGGCAGTTAGCAGCGATGAATTTGCCGATAGTGTCATGGCGGTTACATTTCCTCTCATCTCTCCATTTTCAAATGTCTAATAAAAGGAATCAAATCCAACAGCATTTGCCCCTTTGGCCAACAGTGTCAACTGCTGGGGGAAATGGAAATAGACTTCAGGTTGGTTTGGCAAGAATTGGTTGGAAAGATGACTCTTCAAACGCTTGGGGATGCAATTTAACATTACAGCCCTTTGTCTGAAGCACACAGAAGCTTTAATGATCAATAGGAAAAAAATATGGTGGAATTGTCCTCTGTAACAGCAGTAGTACCTCGGGGTGTATACTCTCTCTGAAATTGACGTCACTGTCCAGACTCTCTCGTAGCCCTCCGCTGAACATGGCCTCAAAATAACGGCTGCACGCTGCCAAGACAGCCCTGCAAGACACAAACACAGCATTTTGTTAGTCCCCAAAAAAGTCAAGGTCATTGGTCCAAAATGTTATGTAGAAGAAAAAAAAAAAAGCACAAAAAGAATTTAACAAGTGTCTCTAGAGAAGTGAGTTGTTGTTACTCTCTGTTGTGGTTGATGGGGTGGCTGTTTCCATTCAATGTTATCAGGAAAATGCACTAATGTTTTCAGCTTGTGTTTACCTGTGGCATGGGAAAGAGCGATCCCCGGCCCACAGCGTGACATCAGTGAACATGCACTGTTTCCTCAACGTGTTCAGGTGCGTCAGGACGCTGTCGGGATGTGAAGGCTTGTGGAACAGTGAGATGTTCATGGAGCCCGTGCTAGTGCGGGATTTGCGATTCTCGTGAACGGTCACCGACATGGCGGCCTCGCGTGGCACCTCCAGGGAGTTACTTGGGACAATCTCTCCTACTGCTCAATGACCACAAGAACAGAAAAAGGAAAATAAGTCACATTGTGGATGAGCAGCAATTGTACCGTACGCATGAACGTATTCAGATGTGGTCAACAAGCACACCACATTAACTTGCATGATTTAGCCTGAAAATGAGACATAAAAATTACATTTAAAAAAAACAACAACCATAAAAGAAATGGAGCTCTGAGGCTAAAGGCTACCCTTCTGTGAGAAACAACCTGAAATCTAACACTAACTTACTCTTTTTATACTGCCTGGAACTTGATTTGTTTCTCCTTCATCTCCTCCTCTGCTTTCTTCTTTACTTTTATCTTCTTATTCACATCATCTTTCTAATGCTTCTCATCTCAGGATCCAGGATTCTTCTACTTATCCTAGGAGACCAGAAGAGCTGCAGGCTACTCATCTTTAATTATAAATCTGAGGTATGAAACTAAGCCTCGGCTGTCATCTGTTGCCATCATGTTAATTGTTGTTTCACAAGTGTCTCCAAACCTTAATGTAATACAATTGAAGGCAGCAAACTTTTACACCATTCAATTCAACCGATTGATAATTAAAGAGCCTTAACAAAAATATGCCCTGAGGCAGCATGTTTTGCAGTTGAACAATTAATTTACTGAGAAAGATGACAGTAATTGTGGACAGTAGCAACTATATGATATCCGTCTTTACTCACATGCCCTTATTTACATTAGAAAAGTTATTGGACACCGTAACTGTTTCTCTTGTCCATACTGGCCTGAGGAGATGGAGGACAAAGTCCATAGTTCTGTGTAAAAATGACTTCTAAACTTTAATTGAAGCCAATATGAGGCATCAACGGTCTTCCAAAGGTATTCTTTTTAGTACAAAATGAGTTGGTCTTACTATCTCAGCAAGTAAACACAGTCTGTGTAACACCAATATGGACAGGAGGAATAATTACAGCAACTAATAATTGTCTCAGTGTACATATGAGCATGCGAGTGTGATTGACTTAAATGTGAACTTATCCTTTAAAACAATGAAAATCTACATACCATACCTAAATAATGGCAGTCCAGTGCTTCCTAATTAATACCTATAATAATAATAATAATAATGTCAGGTTTAGTTGTTATATTACAACCTACAATACATAATGATCTGAAATCTCCAACCCTCTTCATCCCAGTCAGATTCCTTTATCAATCTATGCATATGTTTCACTCTTCAGGACAGCAGCTCAGTAGTTAAGCTGCTTTATCTCACATCCACATCAATGGTAAAATAAACTATAGGAGACAGAGTAACATGTTAGACGTGTTTTCACAGGCACAAGTAGACTGTGACACTCCACAGACTGTTGAAAGAAATGCTGTTTCAGCAGCCTTAGCACTGCTTTTGTGTGTGTGTGTGTGTGTGTGTGTGTGTGTGTGTGTGTGTGTGTGT
>CALSCE010010634.1:8547121-8561560 GCA_943593645.1 Bovichtus variegatus
GATGGATAGATGGATAGATGGATGGATAGATGGATAGATGGATAGATAGATAGATAGAGCTTAAAATGAGTTGTGGCCAGGTCATTGGTGGCGTATTGCTATCTTGAGGCAGCACAAAGCGATTGCACCATTGAGCAACAAACTACCTGGACTAAAGTCAACATGCAGCATTTTCCTGCTATTTAAAGGGCACATTACTGCGATAGTAGGAGGAGCCCTGATAGGCAGGTTCACAACACTCAGCTTGTTACAAACACAGGGACGCGCAGTGCCAATATATGGCGGAAACGTTATTTTTTTATGTTGAGGATAAAATTTAGGTGGCAGGTGACGATTCTAAATATAATGCAGGCTCTCAGGCGTTCTGCATTGTTCACCCTGCAGCGCCCTCCAAGCGTTCCTCGTGACCGGAGAGGTCATCGGCAGCGACAGAGACGGCCCACTGCGGCGCAGACTCGGGTCATCAGCAGCACATGCCCTCTGTCACACATTCAGAGGCTTCCCCCACACGAGTCCACCAGTGCTGTTTTCTACACCTCCTGGGGACTACACACCGCCTTTGTCTGTGCTCAGCGTCCCCTCTGTTGACTTGTGACGGAAGAGGAAGTCTACGACATGGTTCCGCTCTCCTGGTAGATAAATTGCAGGCTGGTCAGGCAAGGGGCTGCCCATGTCCGAAAAGCCTGGGACACCTCTAGCAACCATGCGGATTTGGTGCCCCCCTGATGGTTTATATGAAAAATGGTTGTGGTGTTGTCCGACTCGACAAGCACATGCCTCCCTCTCAGGTATGGTAGGAAGTGCTTGAGTGCCAGGTGCACAGCCCGTAGCTCTAGCACATTGATGTGCTCCATACGGTCCTGATCAGAGCACTGCCCCCCAAGCTGTCCTGTTCTGTCACACCGCAGCCCATCCAGAGAGGCATCCATCGTAACAGTCTCTTGGCAGGAAGGAACAGAGCCCATGGGCACACCTCGACAGATATGTCCTCACCCTCCATGGGGACAGAGCGAAGAGGCTCTGCTGTGACACCCTGATCGTCCTTTGCATGTGCCACATGGTGTCCAAGTGGAGACCGTTTAGCCATCTCTGTAGGGGGCGTCGCAGCCTCTGCAGGGCGAGTAACCCGCAGCTCCGACTGATGCGATCGCGAGGCTACAAGCGACGAACTTCGAGTAATAAATTATCTTTTTGTCGCTCAAGCTAATGCTTTGAGAGTAATAGCCCAGCGTCTAGCGAGAAGATGAAAAAGGACTGATCTCGTCGATACCGCGTGAACTTCTACCCGGCCAGGGACAACTGAGGTCAAATGGGACTTTGTTGATATAAATCCTGCAGCTGGCTTTAAAGGGAATGGGAGATGACATTATGATTGGTTTGTTTCATGTTACGCCCAAAACACACAGGACACAACACAGGATTAATTAAGAGACTAAATACAACCCATTTGCCCCTTGTGCCCACATCATGCTCTGTTTAACTTGCAAAAGTGGAGTTGGACAAATCCTGAATGCACTTTAGATCATGCAGATTGTTTATAGGGCCCGAAAATTTTAAATATTATTTAGATTTTCTTACATAGTTCAAGTTATTGAAAGGCTTGATCGGCACCGGTTGTGATCCTGTGGATTGGCATGAGGACATTCACGCTCCGTATCATTCAGAGTGTCCGTCCGTGACACTGCAATGAGTCATTGATAAGGAAATAGCCTTATAGCCTGGACCTTCTTACAGTGAGGCCTGATGGGCTTTGATCATCTTATAATCAAATAACTTCAGTACACAACATGCTACAGTATGGATCCTCAACGTGCTGCGGCGTCATCATCCAATCACTGTCTTTAAATCATATGTATCCAAAGCAAAGACAAAATGCCATTATACTGCACCAAAATCCAAATGTGATATAAGAGGTATGACTTGTCAAGACTGACTCTCTATGTTGCTCTCTCCACATCTTTTACTGATTTTATTACACGTCCAAAAAGACCATAAAAGGACTGCACTCAAAGAGTTAACCCTACTGAAGAATTCAAACACTGACCATGTCGGTTTGAGTAGTCTGGAGCGTCTAAAGCTGCCGATTGACTTCAAGATTATTGAAACCGACAGAGACTAAACACCCAACACAAACCGACACACCGATTTCTTAGTCCTGACAGTCAGTAAAGAGGACCTACTGAACAACTAGAGTAAACACACGCTGGAGAACATGATTAGAATCACAGCACTAGAGAAGGTGAACTCCAAACCCTACGCAATCACCAATTCAGAAACACAGGAGGAGCATATAATCTCGGATTACATCCCAACCATACTGCTTTTGATCTTGACGTGAAATCAAACAAACATTCAAAAATAACCCTGGCGAGACTTGCAAGGAGCGCCCCAATCAGACACTAAATGATCATGAGTCACACTCTCGCCTGTCAGCACGATTTGACCCACATTGGAAATATAAATCAACCCAACAGATGCGAGATTCAGCGGGATGACTATCTTAATAAACGTTGGTGACATTGGGCAGGTGCTCGGTCCTGCTCTAAAACTGCCAGCCAGGGTGTATCATCAAGAAACACAAAGGGCCAGTACAGACAACTTAACTTGGGTGAGTCAGATAACTGAGAGATTTGAAGATCCTGTTAGGGAGTTTCCTCCTCTCATGGTGAGTCAGTAATGCTCCTGGTTAAAAATAATTAGGGGGTGAAATGGAAAGCTTCGCTCTGAGCCAGCCAGCCAATCTGCCTGGAAAATAATGGAACATTACACAGGATACATACAGAGCTGCCACTGGGGACGCCTGTTGTAGTTCACTTATGGTAACTGTAACTTATTGCCTTTGACTACTTCATCCTGTTGATTTTTTTGGTTTATCCATGAGGCAGGCATTCAGTTTGACAGGATTCTCTCCATTTATTTAAATCTCTGACGTGATGTTGCTGGCTGTGAAATATTCACCAGCCCCCACACAAGAACTGCTCTGATGATGCATTAACCTTTTACTGTGAGGGTGTGGAGATTTGCATCGCAGAAGAGTGTGGTATAATGTCTCTACTTCTTTCTGTCCGTCAGCCATGTTCGACTACATTCACACCACATCAGGTTAGCGATTCGCGCAGGGTTGCACCGCATGACACTTCACCTCTTTTGTAATCCCTAATGCCGTTGTTGCACAGCTCCAGATTGCCGGTTATGTGATTGGCCAATGCAGCGTGACGTCGGCTTTTCTAAAAGTTGAGTTTGTTTGAACCTTTCCGGCATCTCCTTTTGCGGCAGCTACAGCCCCAGCACGCTGCCCCTACTCAAATGAATCACATCGCTTTAGGACTTGGGTGGAACTAAATGACTGAATAATGGAAATGTCGATCCCTGAGCTCCTACAAGAAAGCTGTGATTCACCTCAAGAGGACAAGTGTTCCGTAACTACATGGACAGTGGCTCAACAACGATACTGCCAGTGTATTCATGAGGTTAAAAGATCTATGTTGTTTATTAACCATGGCTCTCTTTCAAATCGTGTGTTCCCGTAAACCATGACAGCATGTCAGAGAAGCAGCTTCAGCCTTCATTTATTTGATTATTTACATCTGTGCTTCTCTGCTGTCACATGTCAGCAGGCCCTGTCCAGCTCTTATTTCCCCAGTGTTGGTCATCACTTCCATCACTCCCGATAACATTGCTGGGATCTGGGAACGGAGGTTTGTTTCCAACATGTCTGATGGCCTGAGTGCTCGCTTTTTTTGATCCGTCATTACCAGATCTACCTGCGCAGCATCCTTTCCCTATTAGTCCCGATATGCCTGCGGTAGGGATCGGATGGCGAGCTCAATAAAAATGACAAATGTTAGAACTACCGTCATTACTGGCTCTGAACACAGCCCAGGTTAGACTCAAGCACTGGACCAGTGCAGCACCCAAACACACTCCCACAGCCATACAGAGACACAGACACACACACACACACACACACCCATACAGACACACACACACACACACCCATACAGACACATAGACACACACACACACCCATACAGACACACAGACACACACACACACACACTTTTCTCATCCCACCTCTAGTTTCACTGTCCACTGTTAAGTCTTGATGACATCATCGGGTTGCCTGGATACCGTGCCCCATACAAACAGTGACACACACAGCCCCTGCCCTGTAACCGACATTATTCTGCTGCGTCTCTGGGCTTCCTTCTATTTTAAAACCACCCACCGCTGTTCAAAATGGAGGGTGAAATAAATCAAAAGGGAGGACGATCCAGATTTTGCTTTGGATGTTTTTTTACTCACTTGTTAATGACAAGTATTGACAAGCAGCATGCACCTATGAGAAAGCACACTGTGAGAAATGTTGTGGCTCCATGGCTGGATCAAGAACTCGAAGAATATATGGTGCCAAGAAACCTAGCCAAAGCAGATGCAACCAAATCGGGTGATGCATCTTAATGGAGTATATATCATATATCATGAGTTAAGGAGTTATGTAACAAATGCTAACTTAGAAAGTAGAAAGTAGAAAAATATGGAGTGCACTCAAACACCATCCTTTTTGAAAGTAGATGGAAAGATTCTTAGTAACCAGTGGATATTGCTAATTGTTTAAGTTATTGTTTTAGAAATAAAATTCTGAAATTGCGTGATAGTATGGATCTTGGATATGAAGAAGATGGGCTATCTAGCAGATTAATAAAAGATATGAAAGAATGAGTAGTAAATCATATAGGTTGAAATTTTAAAAAGGTTGATATTGGTACAGTAGATCAATTATTACGAGCATGTAAGGAAAAACCTTCAAACCTTGTTGTGAAGCTTCTGAAACCTGTAGCATAATTGATTGTTCTGCCTATTTCTTACATTATTAATTTTAACAAATAAGTTTATAAAAATGTGTTTGTCCTTCAGAATGGAAAATACAGCCAAGATTGTTCCACTAGCCAAACAATGTTAAAGAACAATTCTCAGATAAAAAATAGTTGACCAATAAGCCTACTACCGCTTTGAGTAAAATTATAGAGAGAAAAGTATATTAGCAAATCTAAAAGTTTTTTGTTATATTTTTATATCAGCATGCATATAGAAAGGGGCAATCTACAACTATGACATAATTCAGATGACTGATGACTGGATGAAAGAAATTGATGAGAAACAAGTCGCCGGTAGATTTTAGTGCAGCATTTGACATACTTGATCATAAGTTGTTATTGAATGAATTGAGCTGTTATGGTTTTGAAGCATCTGCTCTGCATGGATGACACGTTACCTCACCAACAGGAAATATACTGTACATTTTAATGGTAATTGTTCTGACATAAGAGCAGTGAGTTTTGAAGTGCCTCAAGGAAGTTGTTTAGGGCCGCTTTTGTTTCCCATTTTCACAAATTAATTACCTCTGATTTTGAATTATGCTGTACATCAGCACATAAACCTAGACAACTTGGTAGGGTTCTAAATGAGGAATTCAACTTAAAGAAACCTTAAATCAATTGGTTCTTAATATAGAAAAGACCAAATTTGGTTCAAACCATTCATTAAGAAATGCATTGATTTTAAACTATACTGACACTATAGGGCATATAGATATTGAACAAGTAACAGATGCAAAGCTAGGGATCACTGTTGATAGTAAAATGTCTTGGAACAACCAACTTGATCAAATAGTGGTAAAAAAAAAGGGCAGAGGCAGGGCTGCTATGTAACACTGTAGAACATTCCTATTTAACCTAATCATCAGTGCAAGTATTAGTGATATCCCAGTTAGATTATTGTTCAGTGATGTGGTCCAATACAACGGAAAACAATCCAAACAGGTGACAGGTAGCTCGTTACCAAGTTTTTTGATTTCAGAAAGGGTGGTAGTCTGGTGGTCTGGTGGTTACGCTTTCAAATAGAACACCGGAAGTTTGTGAGTTCATTTATATTTTTTCAATTATGTAAGAGATGAAGTTATTATATAGAGTTGGGTATTAGACAGGCTTTGAGTTGGTGTTGGTTGTTGTGTCGCTTAGTGGTTGTGTTATGTATTGAGTCTTATTATGAGTATGAATGTTATGAATGTGTATTGAAGTATTGTTAAAAAATATGAAAGGGGACCCCATGAAGAGTAGCTGCTGTTGCAATACAATAGCTAATGGGAATCTAAATCAAATAAATAAATAAAGGGACACTAAATGTCAGACACTGGAGTCCTGATACAAGTCAAATCTCCCTACGTGGACCTTGAGATCCTCCTTGATATAGTAATGAGCAGGACTGAAAAATTCATAATTTTTTTATGTCTCTAATTTCAACAAATGCCATTTTAAAATCACAAAAACAGGAACCTCAATTAGAACTCACATCATTGATATCTAAACAAGCTGTCTAGACATGACATGACAACAAATGCACTGGGCTAGAGAAGGGATAGCGTCTTGTTGTTGTTGTTAGCAGCCAGCTCCGTAGATGTTGAGTGGACGACAAACAGCGACAACAGACAACAGAGTAAACTGTTAAGCATGTCTTAGGTTAAGCAGCGAGTCTGTCATTATTTCCACAAGTGGACAATTATGCAGCTTTTGTCAATAAATATGACATCACTTTTTAATGTTCTCCTTTTTTTTTTTTTCTTAAGTAATGGATGTTTAATACACCACTAATGTAAGATGATACTGAATTGGTTAACTGGTTTCTGGCTTACCTCAAGAATTAAGCACCCTTTCAGGACATTATGTAGAAAAACATGTGATTATGCTTGGCACAAAATTATCGTGGGAAGACCAAATATTGCAATAGATATTTCCCCCAAATTGTTGAGCCCAGTTAAAGATAGAGGTTAATGTGCGAGGGAAGGATGTATAGAGAATAGAATGAAAAGAGGGCAGGAAATGAAAGATAGAATGACTGTACTGATGGATAGAGTTATTTACCTGTCTGGGACGTGACGTCCACTGAGACACTCTCTTTCCTTTTCTCATTCTTTTCTCTCTCCTTCCATCCATCCACTGTATCCAGAGTGACTGCATCTTTATCCAGCTCTTCAAACATGACAACCTCATTATCCATAGCAACAGACTCATGCCCTTCACTCTGGAACGTGCTATTGCCAGCATCAAGAGGGATGGCGGAGACCAGCTTCATGTCCGCTAATGCCTGGGATGACTGGTATTCGCCTGTTTCCGCATTCACAGGGGCAGTGGGTTCCTCTGGACTGGGATCAGCCACGGGAGTCGAGTCACAGGGGGTGAGAGGAAGCGGCAAAGTGGGAATGTCCCTTTCACATGGTGTTTTAACCTGACCATCCAGCTCAGGCTCTGACATGTCCCTGGGAGCTTTTTCACAGCTCTCGCCTTCCTTACAATTTGAGCCGTGTGTACGGTCCTGCTCATGTGCCTGCTTTCCTGCCCCAACCGTAGTGGATTCTAAAGGGTGAAGCCGGCGTTGTATCCACCTCTCTCCCTGACAGATAGACTGATCTTGGTGCTCTCCCAATCTGGAATTGTCCTCAGAAACAGGGTAGAATGGATGTTGTCCGGGCTCTGGAACAGGACTGGGGAGTTCTATCTGCATGTGACCATGGCAGTCTACCTCGGTGGTAATCATTTCATTTGCTTCTGGCAGATGTTCCTTATTAACTGGCAGTAGGCTGTCTTCTCCTTTAGGCAGCGAACATGTAAAGACTTTGTTTTGTGTACTTTCTCTTTGGATTTCCTCTTTGTCGAGTTGTGGTGAACTGGGAGTGTCTGCAAGTGCTGACTGGTGAAGGTTCGCCTCCTGCCTGCTACTCGGCTGTGCTGCAGCTAGCTTTTCTGTCTCAGCGTTACACGGCAACACTACACAATCAGAGTCCTCTGATATTTCAAAATGAGCCTCTTCTTTAGAGGTGAACTGATTAGTATGTTCGGTGTGTGAATGCTTTTCTGTCCCGGCTACTACCAGTTGACAGGTCTCTTTGTCTTTGTTCTTCAGCTGTGTGGACTGAACAGTACTGAGTAAATCGTCTTGCAGCTGACGCTCTGACTGATTGTCTGATAACTGTTGGCTCAGCTCTATGCTAGCCACGGCTGATGCTATTGCTACTGCTACAACTGCTACAGCTGCGGCAGCTAGGTCTTCACTGTTATTCTGCTCTTGATCTCGCTCTATGGAAGACAACTCTTTGCCATGCCCCATCCCACTGTCATTTGCTTCACTCCTACTTCTTTCTTTACCCGTTTCCTCATCACCCACGCACAACTCGTTTCTCTTTTCCTCCTTGTGCTGCTGATCTCTCAGCATCTCAGGGGCCAAACAATGCTCTAAATATTCCCTCACAGTTGTCTCAGCACTTCCTTCCCGTATTTCAAGTGGTAAAACATCCACCGTACCTTCAAGTGGTAGACCCCCAGCTTCTGTAGGAAGCACAGATTCCATAAATCCTGCGGGTCTTCCCATGGGATCCACAGGTTGTAATTGTTTGTTTGACTCTACAGATTGTAAATGCTGTGTAATCTGTTCAGGAAATTCAACAAGAAACAGGTTCTCTGTGAATTCTGTACGATCTGAAAGTTTAACAGGAAGTTCCTTTGGACGGTTATATTCCACCAAAACTGTCCGGTCCACGGATGTTACAGTTTTACCAGAAACCGTCAAATCTTCACTTTCTGATGATGTCTTTGACTCCACATTATCCACCGTTTGTTGGACCGGACTGGCAAGCCCCTTTAAATCCAGCACTGTAGGGTCAAGTATTTCCTTTTTTAATAGTTGCACAGTTGTAGCTTCCTCTACATCTGCCTTTCTGATGTCCATTTGACTATGCTCTGAAGCAGTGACAGTATAATCTGTGCTAAAGTGATCAGGTCCATGAAAGTTCATGCTGTCATCCTCTAATAATTCTTCTGTTTCTAGAGACTGTGAAGCCGTAACAGTCAGATCTTTTTTCTCCCGGTCTGTGGGAATGAACACGGAAGTCGTACCAGTACAATCCGAGTTAGTGACGTCACAGTCAGGTCCATGATCGGCCCTGGTCTGGCCCTCTGTCTGGCCCTCTGTCTGGCTGGGTAGATGCATCGCGTCCTTGGTTGGAGATTGGACGTCTCCTCTTCCTGTTTTATCCTTGGCTCCGGACTCGGTATCTGACCGAGTGTTCAGGTTTATCACTTGTTCTCTCTGACTCTGAGACTCAATGCTGGAGCTAGAGCTAAGTTTGGCCTCTGTACCTCCTCTCTTCCCCCTCTTCTTCCTCCTCTTTTTTCTGCCCTTTGCTCCTTTCTCTTCGCTCCCTTGCTCCTCTCTTCCGCCCTCCTCAATGTCTGCTGTTTCAGAACTCCTTCTGCTGTAAGTCGCCTCTCTGTTACTAACCTCCTCTCTGTCTCCCTCCACTCCTCCCTCCTTCCACTCTAGCCCTACTTCCTCCTCTCGCTGTGATCCGTGTACTTCCCGTCTTTGTGCACCAGGCCCATGTGACAGTGCTGGCTGTGTTCCAGCAGCATGTGGCTGACTCAGAGCTGAGGACAGTTGATTAAAACTAAGACCCTGTTCTAACAGCTGTGGAGAACTAAGACCAGAAGCTTGGGCTGAGCCCAAATCACATTCTTTTTGCTCTCTCATTCCCTGCTCCAGCTGTTCATGGTTCCTCTGATCCGTTGTGTCACTGTAATACCAAACTGACTGAGAGTTCACTTCCTCTCTGTTCAAGTCTTCATTGGCACCCTGGTCTAGGTTCTCATCCTCATACCAGACTGTTTTTGCTACGGTTTCTGGTCCATGTGGGGGGGATCCCATTCTGCTTCCATCCCGCCATAGTCCTCTCCGGGGTTTTCGCTCCGTGTCTGGGGTCGTGGGGCTGGTCGTTCTGCCAGTCTGAGGACTGTTGTTCATGGTGTCAGGTTGGCTTGGCTCCTCTGGGTCTGACTGGCTTTCCTGAGGATTTTGGGATTGTTCCTGACCCATGGTTACTGAAAAGAGACAGGATTAGATTAAGGATTGAAAAATAAACTTGTTTAGTCATGATTTCTATGGATTACTCTCCAAGTTCATTAGAGATCTAGAAACATGGCAACATTGCTACAATGGGTCACAAGCAGTCAGTTAATCAGATAGGTTGTAAACAAAGCCGGCGACCCCGGACGATTTTACGCCTATTCTAAAATGATGTATGTCTGCATGCTGGGGTCCCTAAACAGTCTTGGAATTGCATACATTGGGTATGACTGGAAATATGAGACTCCTGTGGATTAAATTAGCCCCATTGTATTCATGTGCGATGATGCGAGTCCCCAGAGTAGCCATTTCATTGTAGAGGACCATTTTTGAAACTTGAGCTGTTGCGAGCTCGAGGATAATCACGGCCTCATAAAACTTTGCCACCACAAACTACAGACTGAGGGCATTCAGGGGATGTATGGATTTCCTAGGTATAGTGACAATAAGGGCAGACAGAGTGTTCACCATCCCATCTCCAAAAAATGCAATTCTTGCAGAAATCTCCAAATGTTTTTGAAACCAAATCATAGCATGAATTTTTTTTAAAGGTGTTCCTCAAGGTCTTGGTGTTTTGATGTTGTATTTTGGACATTGGGATTTCTTTTTTTGTAAAATCTTTATCAATTCTCGAGTGATCGAAAATGTTTCAATTTGAAACCAAATCTGTGTTACAAATGGTATCAACCCAAAAATTGCTGCAACACTTTGAGACATAATAGATCATGGGGATGGCCATACTCTGTTCATAATGTTGTAAGCCCTTATACACTTCAAACTTTGAAATTGTAATAGGCACCTGACCAAAACACAATGTTTGTTACCGATTTATGACTAGAAAAACTTCACTTCACTCCACTTCTATGTGGCATATACTGTTGACCTGCTATCTCCCCCCGAAGATCCCCTGTCCCCCCCTAAAAAAGACAAAAATGTGTCCATGTGGCTCTCTAAGGGTTAAGTAAGAGAGGTCCAAGCTGAACCAGGGAAACAAAAGTGGGTTAGAGTACTTTGCCAAGTATCTGTCTGTCTGTCTGTCTGTCTGTCTGTCTGTCTGTAGATGTATTTTGTCATGAAGCTTAACAGGTGCGTAGTTGACATCAAAATGGAGGTGGGTAGGAAGTGGGGAAAAGCTACTGGCACCCCCTACTTTACACCGTTAGCCTGATTTAAGTTATCGTCATATTGATTTTTGACACAATCCAATGGTAGGTGAGACTCGCATGTTATAACAGTTAGAACATAACCTCTGATATGCTTGTGACTTTGGTTTCTTTTGTTCCTGCATTGAAGACCAATTTCCCCCTTGGGTGTAATAGTTCAACAATCAACAGTGTGACTCACTGCTCTTGGCCAGTCAATCAGTTTCCCAAATCACAAGTTGTTTTTTTTTATTATTTAGGTAAAAGAATGGACAATAACCAAGAGAAACTTTTCATTTTTCATTGAGTGAATGTCCCAGTGATGAACTTACCTATCCTCGCTGCAGTTGATTCCAGAGTAAAGTTCACTTTAGCTTGTCCTGCTGGGAGTTCAGTGCCCCCCCGTTCTGTCTGTGACACTGCTTCGGTCTCTACAACTCGCTCACATATGAGCAGCTCAGCTTCCCACTTCTCTGCTTCCTGTTTTTCTACGATGATGGTGGTAGGCAAGGCCACTGCCTTCCTGCCAGCACCTGGTGCAGACACTGGCTTTATGGGTAATGGAGTCTCTTCTGTTTTTGTGTCTCCTTCGTCTCCAATTACAGATGCCACCTCTGGTTCTCTGGGTGAATTAGTTTCATCTGTTTTGGTTCTGCTTCCGGTCTCCTTTGTGGGCCTCTGTGCACTCCCGCTACTGGTCTCTGGGGGGCTTCTGTTATTTCCTGGAGATTCTGTTGCATTTCTTGTGGTTTTTCTAGTTCTCTTTTTGTTTTTCCTGTTGCGGCAGGCAGGAGAGTTGGCAGCTGGTGTTCCCTTCTGTTCTCCCCCAGCTTCCTGCCTCTGACAAAGACTTCTACTGGTACAGGATGTATGAGTGACAGCAGCAGAGTCCTCCCCTTGTGCTCTCTCCTCCAATGACGGAGGACTTCCCCGTTCCGCTGTTGTTGTGCTACAGGTCTCTATGGTTACCACCGAGGGGCCGTTAGAGCAAGGCTGCGGCGCACAGGCCGGGCTGAGCAGGTCATGTGTCGCTGCGAGGCTTCCCTGCAGGAAGGAAGACGAATACAAATGAAGCATCACTAGCAGTTAACAACAAAAACAAAAATAACATTGATAATAAAAACACATATATTGGTTTGGTTGGCTGGTGTGAAAACTTTCAATCAAACCACAAGACTGAGATGGTCTAAAACTTAAAAACAGAACCACAGACTGTGTGATTTATTTCAGCATGCAGTGAAAAGCTAAACTACAGCGTATAAAAGGGTATAGCTTATATGTATGCGTTTACATGGAAACATGTTGGCGGTAGTAGTCTAGTGGTCTAGTAGTCAGGCTTTCAGAACACCAGAAGGTTGCGAGTTCAATACTAAGCTGCCAGCATCGTGGCAAAGCACTTAACCCTGAGTTGCTCCAGGAGACTGTCCCCGTAGTTACTTCACTGTAAGTCGCTCTGGATAAGAGCGTCTGCTAAATGACCTTTAATGTAATGTAATGTAACATGAACGCACATCAGCAGCGAGTGACCACACAACAACTATCCCACTGTGATCTTTATTTATTTATTTAGCCAGGGAAGACTGAATAATGTGACAGTAAGACACTTTGCTGTCCATATGTCTGCCGTGTCAGCTCACTCGGTTCTGACCAAATGAACACATCAAGTGAAGGTGCACTGTATCCACACTGTATCCACTGTATTCAGCTTGGCCAGCGAGTGTTGGAGAATGCCTAGAGTGCAGACAACATGAAGCAACACCCTCCGTCACGCTGAATGAAACAATGTTAAGATGAGTCTCATTCAATATGACACAAGATGGACCTGTGCAGTGTTGTGGTGGCGATCTGGACTAGAAATGTAAACCTCCTGCTAACCTCTTGTGTCGCTTAGTAAACTAAAGCTCAGTTCCCTCAGGTACTGAAAGCGCGTCCACACAGCTTAGATAATAATTTCCCTTCCACAAAAGTGCTTCAGATAATATGATTTACGGGAGAAGCTGACTCTGGGTCTCCAATTCCCAAAGCAGTTTATAACTGCTCGAACCGATAGAAACAATTAATAATGTGGTTTGTTCAAACAGCTGCAGGATGAACAGGCAGAGCAGCAGGACAGGGGACAATGTGTCTCTCACACGCTCAACTCACCTTTTTGTCCCTGTGAAGACAAATATGTCTCCTCAGCTCCTCCACCTCCTCCTGTAAGCAGCCATCTTCACTGCTCAGGGTCTCTCTCCCCCCCACTCTCGGATGGAGGCCCGGGAATGTCAGGGTGTAGGTACCGAGATTTGCGTGGTGCTGGAACACTCGGCCTCCTGGGTAAAAGTGCAGCTGCTCTTTTGGTTCCAATTGGACATTTGAAGATGTCTCATATCTGCAATGACACAAAATAATATGTCTATCTGAGAACACATTTAGCAAACAAACTGCTCCTCCAGTTGTTTTTTCTTTCTGTCACAAACTCCATGTTATTTACTCTTTCCATGTAGAAAAATGATTGAGGCACTAAATGCATCCCTGGTATTCTTACCTGTCGGCTGTGTGAGTCAATGCAAGGTCACATGATTAACATTGGCTGTGAGTTTGAGTCTCAAACTGCACAATAAAATCAATAAAAAGCAAAGTCAGGAACTAAAAAGTCCAGAAAGAGTCAGAGTCAAATACACAACTGAACGACAAATCCAGACAAGCACACAACACCCAGTCTATGTGGCACACACACAGAGCCCTGTGTGGTGGATGACATCACATCACACCCCCTCGGATCCACCCACAGACTAAGCTAGGATCAGCTGAGCTGCCAATCACCATCAGAGTGCACAAAGGCTCAGTTAGTGCTGCTGTATCCTCAACACCACAACAAGACACTGACAGAATGCTGAAATAAAGCAGACCGTGTAGCTGACACACAGCACAGGGCTTTCTCAAGTACTTCAACATATCTCTAAAAGACTCTACACAGAGCGCTCAGCAGAGACAACTCTACACAGAGCTCTCAGCACAGAAGACTCTACACAGAGCGCTCAGCAGAGACAACTCTACACAGAGCTCTCAGCAGAGACAACTCTACACAGAGCTCTCAGCACAGAAGACTCTACACAGAGCGCACAGCAGAGACGACTCTACACAGAGCTCTCAGCAGAGACTACTCTACACAGAGCTCTCAGCAGAGACAACTCTACACAGCACTCTCAGCAGAGACGACTCTACACAGAGCGCACAGCAGAGACGACTCTACACAGCACTCTCAGCAGGGACGACTATACACAGAGCTCTCAGCAGAGACTACTCTACACAGAGCTC
This sequence comes from Bovichtus variegatus, assembly GCA_943593645.1. Taxonomy (NCBI): domain Eukaryota; kingdom Metazoa; phylum Chordata; class Actinopteri; order Perciformes; family Bovichtidae; genus Bovichtus; species Bovichtus variegatus. Next base: position 8,561,518 of record CALSCE010010634.1, read on the forward strand.
TCAGCAGAGACGACTCTACGCAGAGAGCACAGCAGAGACGACT